>JAPZDY010000024.1:5056293-5067646 GCA_029783645.1 Ctenochaetus hawaiiensis
AAAGTATATTTCCCATCATGTTAGACTTTTTCTTTAATAATGATACCTTAAAACAGCACAGGGACATGCAAAAAAATAACACTGTATATCTGAATGAATAATTTGAAAGCAGCTGAATGCACAAAAAATTAAAAACAATTTGTTTCGAATGCTCATAGCATTTACTTACTTTGCCTTTGGAGCGCTTAAACAAATTTTTATTTCTTAAGAGCACAAACTACTGAAGGTAATGTGACATTGTAATTAAAGGTGACATTTCTTGTGATGTGACATGTAAAGCAGTGTGCTGTCTCCAGAGAGTCATCTCTCCCTCTGTCTCCCTTACACACACACACACAGGCTAAAATTAGCAGAGGTTTGCCCAGAGGCAGTGAGGCTCGGTCATAAGTGCTTGTTGATGTTTTTCAAATCTCACTAATAGAAAGAGTAAACATGGCCTAACCTTTTAATTGAGTGATGACATGACGATGATGGAGAGATTGTTAAGCACTCGGTGTGGAGCCAAACAGGAGAGTCCTTATGTTCCCTTCTTTCATTTCACCCCCCATCCCTCTCCATCCATCTGCCCGCTTCCTGTTTGTGTTAATTAGTGCCGCTCCTGACGTCAGGATGACTCAGGAGAGTGTATTGTTGTGTTTCTTCCTCTGTCTGCTCAGTACAGCATGTCCGTGTGCTGAACATACTGAAAATGCCTGAAGATGTTGTTCTTCATGATTTGTCTTATTGTGCTGTTGAAATATTGCTCTCACATCCTGCATAACTCTCAATACCTTTAATGATCAACAAATCTTCCTTTAGACCACAGATAACCCTCCACTCCTTCTCTTCTCTCCTGTTCTGATATTCCCCGTCCGAGTCCTGCTATGTTCAATTTCTGTGACAGATTCTTGTCCTTTGTCTCTTCTCTACAAACCTCTACACTAACCTTTTCTCCCTTTATTTTCTCTGTGGCACTGATCCTAGAAGAACTTAAAAAAACACAACCATAGGTGCATGTAGTTTTCTTAAAATTTCATCTGTCTATCAGCCAATATACTAAAACACAGCACTAAATGTTTTATTTACTCTGGTGCCACTGATGCATGACTTGATCTTTTTTATTGGTTAATTTTCATTTGAAGATGAAATGTCCTCAAAATAAAACTCTTCTGCACATTAAGTTCAACTCATCTCAGCTTACAGATGATCCAATGCACTCACAATGAGCAAAAACTATTTATGCATGATGGTGAAGTCTGGTTACCACTTTATTGTGATTGTAAACAGGCAGTTTTCAGTTGCCTGCGTCTTGCCTCATGTGCAGTAACTTGGACTAAACTTGTACCCTGGAGGAAACTGCTGCTGGCAGTCTTGAGGTTCATTCAGGGGCTTAACTGTGAACTCCTGTCAAGCCAGATCCACAGATGTCTCAGTCCTCTTTCTATTTCTGCTCAGTCTGCAGCCACAACAAGTAATTAGAAGATCAAATAATTACTTAATCAATTGTATAATCTTAAAATGTGGGACAGAAAACACAATAGTGGACCTTAAAGGTTGAGGACATGTTGATTCACTAAAACTCAAATTATATTTAGAATAAAATCTCCTGCTAAATTAGCACCAAAGTTATCAAACATCAAATGTGTTTCCCATTGTAAATTAGTCATCAAATGCTAACTTTGAAGTAGCAAAAATAGTCCTGCATGGTCGGCCTTTACTCCACACTGCTGTGTCAGTGCTGAGGTCTGGCTGCACACATGATCCCATCATGCCCCTGCGAGAGGACAAAATACTCTGGCTTGTTTGTTTCACTCTAATCACAATCATCTTAGGCGGCATTTAGCCAAGATGCAAAGACAGTGCCTTAGCAGAATAGCAACATGCAGATAGCAGAAGGAAAAGAGAAGGCTGGCTGAAATAGTTGCCCAATGGCAGACTTATACCCACAGTCTGCATCTGGTGAGTCTGACTGGTATTAACTTTAACTATCTAATTTATTTCTTGCCTCAAACTGTGGAGAAAATGACCTGATATAAATTGGACACTGTCTGAGCTGACAATTGTGAATAAGCCCATCTGTCTTTAATATCTCGCAGCTAAAACAGACATTTTGATTTGTCAAATGCATGTGTAACTAGCATTAGCAGTGGCTAACGTTTGGTGTGCCAGGGCCCTGGTATTGTGCAAGCTTTGTAACACAGTCACACTTCCATGAAACCGAGCCAACACCAATGTTATTGGTTAACTGTGGTTTTCCTGCCAGACATGTCAAAGTGTTGCCTTTGAATATGTCTGTTGTTGACTTTTAGCTCTAAGAGAGAGAGTCCCACCACAAAGTGGCATTCACTCAGCCACCAAACGCCTGGAGACGTAGTGACTGCATGCAGGGCTGGTTGATGTGCAGCTGTAGCTGGTGAGCTTGACTTTAACTTACTAGTTAACTAGGCTAGCACTAGTTTGTTATCAGAGGTTGCAGAGTTTCTCTCTTTTTTCTCTCGATTGCTCTGTTTGCTTCCCCCCAACATATTGTTCACCGATGCACACCATGACGTTTTATTAAAAGCTATCAAAGAGGGAAAACAAAGCTCTCTTAGCTAACAGGTCGTTAAGTTCTGTCAAAACAAGCTCACAATTTATTGAAAGACGTATTTGTTCCATCGACTCCTGTCTTCTGTCTGCAAACCACTGTTTTGTTTTGTTTTTTTATAGGAGAGTTTTTGCCCTGACAGAGGAGGTGAAATAAAAGTCGATGGTGCAACACAGCTAATAAGCTATGAGAGCTTCCTCTGTCTCAGACTCTCCAGCTTTCCATCCTCTCAAAGGTCAGTACTGGCAAGACAAATGCAACAGGTCAGTGAGTCAAATTCACACGCGAAGTTCACCAAAGTTCAGCTCTATCTGAAAGATTTGCAGAAGTTGATTTTGCCTCCTCAAGTGGATCTTCATTCTCACAGTGGTTCCATTACTATAAAATAGCATTTTATCTGTTTTAAATCCTGATGTTCAACCTTAAAATGTCTTGCACACCTGCACAGGTGTTTCCAATAAACTCTACTCAGCTTTTCAGAAGACCAATAAAGGTTTAAGTATTGTGACAAAAGCGACAGATGTGTTGCAGATGTCAGTCAAGTACTGTCCCTTCATACCCAAACCATCCTGAGAAAAGCTTTTATCAGGCGAAATGAGTACAGGACAAGCAGGAGCTTTAAATGAATCTAAACGAGTCGTTGTCGTGTTATTTTGGATCCATCTGCACAAGACATTTTGCCAGTGGACTTTTCAAATCTTTCAAGATTCCATTTGTAGGACTTGATTAAAAGCAACCAAGTGAAGTTTTCATCATGTTGTTATATAAAATAAAGTGTCACAGCAGGATCTGCTGACATCGCAGTGTGAAATATGCTGTCAGATCTGATCTTGAATGTTTTGAGTGTCAAAAAGCTGACAGGAGCATCCAAGATCAACAGAAAACTTACAGCACAGAAGCTCAGTGCTTTAAAGAAAGTTCACACACTCGATCACTTCTGCTGGTTCATGACGACAGTTTTTCCCACAGGATGTGACTGCAGCACAAAACCAGACAGATTCTCCACTTAAGAGCACAACGAACGAATACTTCCATCTTTCATTCTTTTTTTCATTCTGGCTCCAGATTTTTTTAGATTCAACTTCCACACGAGTGACAAATTCACATAAAAGCAACTGCTGAGATTCTTTCACCCACACATTTCTTCAACATGACCAGCACGACAACACACAGGTGCACACACACACACACTTGCACACTCTTTAAGTGCAAAGTCTGTATCTGTCTGAGTGTGGGGGAGGTCCGCGACCCCCAGGGAACCAATAGTAGATCACCATTGTGAAGCCTGGGGTGCGGGGGGTCGAGAGGGGGGGGCTGTCAGCC
The DNA here is from genome assembly GCA_029783645.1 of Ctenochaetus hawaiiensis. Taxonomy (NCBI): domain Eukaryota; kingdom Metazoa; phylum Chordata; class Actinopteri; order Acanthuriformes; family Acanthuridae; genus Ctenochaetus; species Ctenochaetus hawaiiensis. The sequence goes on from JAPZDY010000024.1 coordinate 5,060,183, forward strand.
TATTAGAGAGTCACAGTGGAATTCTGTGTGAAACAGAGACGAGCCGACTGACAGAGACGCCACACAGCTGCGAGTCTGCAGCGCCACTGCAAAGCTGTTCGCTGTTTTTTTTTCCTTTTTTTTCCTGCGTTTTCAAACTCGTTCCTCTTTGTTGTCAATCTCACTCGAGTTCATCCAGCTGAATCTGCTTGTTCGAGCGGTCACCAAAGACAACAAGGGACAGACGTTATTCTTTCTGAGGCAAAAAAATCTGCAAACAAGCGGTTTGTCTTTCAATAGATAATCAATTGGATTCGCATAAATGTAATAATATGAGGATTTTTTGCTTGTTACATGCAACAATAAGAATTTAGTGATTTCAGTGAGGAGATTTCATTTTTCTGATTTTAGTGGTTGTGATGTGATTTGTACCACTCCCAACACACACACACACACACACACTCACCACCTGCCTTTAAGTTTCAGCACATCTGGGGATTCGGGGGGAGGAGGTAGAGGTGTGTGTGTGTGTGTGTGTTGAGATATGAGTGTATCACACACACCTAGTGTTTGCCTTGGCCTCAGAGGTGCAGACACAGATAGAGAGAGAAGAGGAGGGAGGTGGAGGACCGTGCCCTGCAGTGTTTAGATAATGAACCAATGTGTGTGTGCGACTGTGTGCGTGCATGTGCGACTGTGTGTGTGTGTGTGTGTGTGTGTATGTGTGTGTGTGTGTTAGGATAGAAGCAGCATGTGGGTTCGCTTCCCACCAGCTAAATGATTTTCATTCTTTCAGCGTGTGAATTGAGACAAGACATTATCACACATGCCAGTCAGAACTGAAAACAAGGAGAAATGCCACACAAGAGCCGAACGCAACAGTTTTCTGAAGCCGCAGTGTTTTTTCTTTCCCACATCATCACATGACGAACGTTTCACACTTTTCACTCCCACTTCATTTCATTCCCCTTAATTGGCGTGAATAGTGAAACTAAAAGTTTCAACTTTTGTGTCATTTTGATTTTTCAGTCCGTGTAAAAACCACACAGATAAACATGTAAAGACATCAGCACTCACACACACACACACACACACACACACACACACATGTGCGCGCTGACATGCACACACGTGTAGTTTTTTTCAGGTTGATTGGCAGGCAGCAGAAAGGAGAGGAAGTGAGGCTGACAGGACTCTCAGGTGGTGTTAACTCCTGACTGACAGGCAGGGAGAGACGTTTAACTCTTCCTCGCCCAGACTGTCGACACGTTTTCAAACTTAAATGCTGAACTGACCTTGACTTTGATATTGAAACTATAAAATATCAGAAAGAGTGTATGACTTTATGTAATATCTTTAATTTCTGAGAGCTTCATGTTGGACTTCAGTGATTTTGTTGACCTTTCAATCGTTGCTTCTTGACTTTGTTTCAGTCTCACTTTTTGCCCCCCCCCCTCGTCTTCACCCCTCTCTTTTTTTCTGTCTCTCTTGTTGAGTACTATCTTGCATCTGGTTCCTTCTGTCTTCTCCTGTTTCTCTAGAGTGTTTCTGCTGATCCCTGACTTTCCCTGCGGTTCCCCAGGGTGTGTGTGTGTGTGTGTGTGTGTGTGCATGTAAAGCCAGGTGTCTGCTCTTTGGGCTGTGTCTGTCAATGATGTCGGGGTTAAGGGGGAGGCGCAGGAGGTGTGAGTGTGTGTGAGTGTGTGTGTGTGTGTTGGTGAGTAAGGAGTTGCCGGGGCACTGTGACCAGGAGCGTCTGAGAGAAATTCCCTGCATTCCCAGGGATCTGCCTGGGATAAAAGCTCCACAGCAGTGCCATGCACCTGGCTGAGAGGGGGAGACAGAGATATACAGGCATGGCTTGAACCCTCACACACACACACACACACAAAGGCATCATCTCTGCACCAATTAACCTGAAATGTAAAACTACACCCTCGAATACAAAGGTCAAACTGAAAAACTGAACTCTTTTGTCTTTACTGACAGAAAAAAACACTTATTTTACTTTTTCTTTCTATTTCTTTAATATTAAATTCTTTTGAAAACAACCTTCTTGGAAACTGAAACACAATTGAATTGATTTTCTATCAGAAAACAAAAGAAAACAAATGAAAAACATGTCTACTCCTCTTGATACATTCTTGTATAATCATCATCTTCTTCCATGTTGCATGGGTTTCGGTCAAGCTGAGTGTATGTGGCAGGTGTAACGGTGAGTGAAAGTGTGCTGCTGAAGTTGTTTGTGTGATCAGAGGCTCTTGACAGTCTGTCGTCTGTCAGCACGAGTCGTGGAGAACTCTGAGAAAAAAACAACCTCAGACACAGACATACGCAATGTGAGGAGTGTTACAGGAGACGAACCTGTGGTTAAACATTGTGTTTACATGGTGAAATAATATGTGAGTATGACGGTGTATGCGCATATCAAATCTGCACAGACAAAATATGAAGAGATGGTGAAACAAGTGACTCCCATAAATGCTTCAAATAAGTTTTTTTTCATTACCAGTATCGTTAAATATTAAAGAACCCTTACTTATTTGTTGTACTTATCTAAAGTTTTAAGGTTCTGGTCTTATAATTTAAATCCAGAACAATACTGATTGACTAAATTAATATCATCCCTAATTTTACTTCCACAAAAAAGGGTATAAATTTTCCTTTAATGAACTGATAAAATAGTGCCAATAATCTTTTTTATTAAAAGCAAGTTATCTTTCAGGAATAGATTTCAAAGCTTCTTTCAATATATATTAAACACTATTACAATTATTAACAGGATCCTGAATCTGTTCTGTATTTTTTTAATTATCCCTCATCTCTCGATAGACAGACTGATAGATTACTGAATCGCACCATTCCACTGAAGTTACACCTGATCCTCCGATGTGTTGCAGACTCTGCTTCAGCTCAACCTTAAGCTCGTCTCTTTGATTCAGAGCAAGTGTTTACTTGTACTTCACTCCCCTCCTGTTCTTTTGTTATTCCTCCCTTTGCCTCTCCTCTGTGTGTACTTGCAGGTGTGTTTTTGTATGTGCACTTCTGTGTGTGTGTGTGTGTGTGTGTCTGCTGGAATGTTGACCCACGCGGAAAAGAGGTGAAAGACTTCCCAGACATCAAAGAGCAGGTAGCTGACAGACAGAAGAGGGGCCGATAAGTCCAGTTGGATGACAATAGACCCCAATGCACACCTGGACTGTATGGAAAGGCAGCGACGTGGAGAAAACTGCACAAATACACACACGCACACACACACACACACATGTGCGGCACACTTGCTGCTCAACACATTCTCATTCATTTTCCCTCTCTGGTTTTGCCTCAAACAAACACACACACACACATCCTCTTAAATGCCTTCAAGCACTTAGCTTGGTTACCATGCATGTCTCCGTTACATTCACTCACTCCTCTCAGCCCCCCCCTCGCAATCCACCCACAGAGACCCCCACCCGATCCTCGCCATCGACCTCTGCACCCACAGGTGTTGGGGTCTTTGTCCTCAGACGTGTGTGATCAGCCCGATGTTGTGACGAGCCCTCAGACCCTCAACCACCCCGAAGTCTTTTCTCTCAGGTGCAGCGGGGTCTCAGGTGAGCTTGTGGGGGTTTGAAAGGAGGAAGGAGATTAGGCAGAACTTCACACCTCACAAGTCAAAGCATTTATGTTTTTTGACTCACATCCTTTTAAACCTACAGGAAACATTTTTCACTTAAGACAGAGTCATTTGACTCATTGTTCATGTAAATTATTGATAAGTGGAGCTTAAACTAAACAATACAAAGACTTGAAAAAAGGTCAAATGCATTTAATATTGTGTGAATCAATGCAACAAATGCATCTATACACAAACAATAGTGCATGACTTGAGTTGTGCTACAGATGTGTTTACGTGCATCACTAATGCCATTATTATTTAATGTTTAACCTCCTACAATAAAAATAAAACAGAGGGGTATTAAACATGTCAAACACAAAATCCTTAATATACAGTCATCATACTACACTTTCAGAGGAGCTCAAGTTAAACGTGCAAAGTTCTGAGAAAAAGAAATTGACATTGAAAAATATTTTTTCTGCTCTACAAGTGCAAGTTGTTCTGATTCATGTTGCTTGAGAAAAAAAAGGCAAATGACTAAATAGCTAAATTGAATGCTCATCATCTAAATGTTTGTCTCGTGCACCATTTTGCATTTGCAGTGCTTTGATTGTTTGGATTCTTTAAACTTGATGAGCCTGAGAGCTTGTTTTCTGGTTAAAGGAGCAGGTATTTTGTCTGTTAACTAGACCAAGGACTCGGAGGGGAGGAAGAGTGGGAGATAACAGAGAATCGAGACGGTTGGATTACCGATGACCTCCAGCATTACACCGTATCATTGAGTGGTGGTTCACTGTGGAAGGAGGTTTCACAAAAAGTCACTGAGGTCTGGGAAACACAGACGCAGACCTAGCTGGATTGATTTCCTAACCTTGAATTCAAAATGTTACCTTGACTGTCGATTAGTTGAAATATCAGTGAGGTTTTTTTTGCATTTGTATGTGTGTCAAATGTGCATTAAGCCACAAGCCGAAACTTGTTCGCATGGTTTTCATGTTTATTTTAAGTGACACGGTCTCATTAACACTTGTAACACAAATGAAAGCGAGGAAAGGGGCCGCACGCGAGCAAGGAGGGATCCAATCAGAGTCACTCCTTGCCCTCACTTCCTGTTTTTTACTGCCGGGATGTCCCGTCACCTTGGCGACCCAGCGGCACACGCAGCCTCTCAGGACCTCCCCCCCTTCAAAGGAGTCGGTAAGCTTCAGGAAATTAGTTTAAGGTCTCTGAGAGAGAATCAGTCCATTTCCTAATGGACACTCATTAGAACAATGGCCTGCAGCCAAGCGCGCACTGACTTTAATGCTTTAATGTGATTCATGTTGATTGCGTTTGATTCTCCACCTATTGCTTGACTCCTTTTTTTTGTTTTTAACCAACATCCTAATTTGTGCTTTATTCTAATTTAGAGAAATACAAACAAGCCAGAGTGTTTTTTTTTTCTTATTACAAGAAAGCTTTCTCAAGTGCTGACACATCACTGTGAAGAAAGAGGCTGGTTTTGCGAGACCACATACTGACAGATTGACGCTGTAAGGGTAAAAAACACTGAGTAAAAGTTAGTTTCTAAAGCTCAAACCTTCTTACAAACAGAAAAATAAAAAAATAGTGAATTTTAGAACCTCTAGTTTCTGTTTTAGAACAGAAAAGACCTTTTAAACGAAGGCATGTGGACAAGTGTCTCACTTTGTTCTGAATGAAGTCCTAATGAGGATGGAGGTTTTTTTCTTGCCTGTGAGTTTTATTTAATTACCAAGAGATCATCGGACACGTGAGCCCGGTTTGTCGGAGCAGCGGCCCGGTCGGTCTATCATCACGTATCTCAACCGTTGGTTCGTTCTCTGTTTGTTGGAACTAAGTATGTTTGGCCTCTCATTACACACATCTGTCAGTGACTCGGCCTGGCTGAGATTACTGTTGATGTAGCTGCTAAAGTATTAGACTGAGTTGACATATGTTGGCCACAAGGATTCGGTCCCGGGACTTTGCGGTCGGGTCCATTCATTCATGGCACTTTGGGTTTCCATCGGCCGTGTTTAAATACATGAGTGCATTCGGTGGTTAAACCCTGAGGTTGATACATGCATACTTGCCGGTACATGAGCGTGCATATCTGTATTTGTGTGTTCTCCATCGGGGTTGTGTTAAAGGTCAGGATCGAACCTCAGGGAGACGTCCAGGCACACGTTCACCTCACACCCCGTCCGCCCCCCACCGGACCGCTTTCCCCTTTCATTCATAATAAGGTTAACGAGATCTGTCGCCACCTCGCCCTGCGTTTATTATGAGTGGGCTCTTTCCTGTGTCAGGTAAAAATAATCAAGAAGCTCCACGGACAAGGTCCTCGATGGTGGATTTGTTTTCTTTGCAGATTCTCCAGGGGCAGAGTGTTGGATGGAGGAGAGAACAGTGAGGAAGTGACTTTAGCTTTTGGGTTTTGTAGTCGGGAATGTTGCCACCTTAAGGACTCTCAACTTACTAAAATTCATACTATGTGTCTTTTTTGCTAACTTCTATTAAAAACACGGCAGTGCTAAATAACTCTCAATAAAAAATCTTGTAGCAATTTGCAAACAACATGCTCCTGATTAGCAATCTGGCTAATGCGAGAAGGAGGGAAGAGGGTGTGTTGTCGTGTTGTGGCCAACTCATTTAAGCCCTTAGCTTGTCCTGAAGAAGAGGAGGAAGATGGAAATACTTCCAGGTTGAGATGGAGAGGATTGCAATCCTCTGAAGACAAAAGAGACATTTGAGAGTCTCATTTCACCCACCACAATGTGTAACTGGACGGTTGACCAGCGCTCTTAAAGTTGAAGGAGCTTACCTGCAGAAAACAGAAGCTGATGAGAAGGACAGTGACTCGTCTACACAGACAAAAAAACTCCAGATAGCAAAGATAACACACATACAGGAAAGATCAGGGCATGCCGTCATGTTTTAACGCAGCACACACAGAGGGAGGCAGTGAGTTGCAGGCTGGTTAGCCTTTAGGTTGTAACTATTCAAGAGCCATGCTAGTTAGCAACATTACAGAAGATAAATAAAGCTTTTATATCAGCACAAATCAATGGAGATAAGACAGGACAACATGAGATGATATATAACATTGGACTGCTACATGATGCAGCAGCTCAAGAGTCAAAAGCAGAGGACAAAAGAAAGTTTAATGATTAAAAGCAAGAGTAAAAATAGGGAAAAATGAGGACTGTGCACATCTTTCACATATGGGTACATAAAACATAAAACAAGATGGATATATAATTGTTTTACACATATGGTGCATAGTAATACACTAAAATACACATAAACTACAAGTAGAGCATTGTTTATGGTGCTCGGCTCAAGGCTTTAAAGCACGACGGTTGAAGCCTCTGCAAGATTTGCATTAAAGTAGATAATCTGTTGTCATCAGTGTCAACAGTTTTTCCTGGAACTGCAGTTTATGGAAGGACAACTTTTCGGTCGAAAGGCTTCCAGCACAGTCTGTTGAATATGCAGATTAAATAGGACACAGTTGCACGAGAGAAAAATTCCTAGTAAGTATTAAGAAAGTGACCTTTTTATGTTCTCAGGAGATCAAACAAATCTTTTCTTTTTTTAAACCTGAGTCATGTATTGGTACGAGTCTTCTGGCAATGTGCAGTCTAATTTTGGTCTTTGTTGCTGTTAAACCTGTTTGATGCCCTCTTCGCTGGAACCCATTAAATTAAGCAATGAGTAGGTGAGGACAGTCGGAAAACAAAGAACGCTGATAGTGTTACTCATTAAATTACCAGTGTTTCCAGCTTTTGGAGCACAGAGACTTCTTGGCTTTTCTAAGCTGTTTAATGTCCTAGTGCAGCCACATGTCACTCTGCAGAGATGCCAACAAGTTCATTAAGGTT
>JAPZDY010000024.1:5067698-5085017 GCA_029783645.1 Ctenochaetus hawaiiensis
GCAGCCACATGTCACTCTGCAGAGATGCCAAAAAGTTCATTAAGGTTCAGCTAAGGATCTATGGTTTTTTAAGTAAATTTTTATCATATTCCAAATGTAAAAATAATGTAGATAGTTTACCTTTTACAAAATAAAACCGACCAGGGAAAGATAATTAGACTCTGATTGCCAAGAGTGAATATGAGAAAACAACCTCGACCTTATAAGTTTGTACTTTTGTCATTTGGTTGGCAAATATGCAGATCTGATCCTAGTTTAAAGTGTGCTGATGAAACCACCTCCACCTGTTTTGCTTTGATTTTTACCGGTAGCTACTTGCCACCAACCACTTTGGTTTCTTTTGTTTTGATTTTAATTTCCTTTTCTAACATTTCACTCTTTAAAACCGAATATTCAACATGCCAAGATGGCAACCTGCCTCTTAACCGCCCTCATCACACCTTCTGCCCTCATTTCACACCCTGAACTGACTCCAAACCTCCTTTATCAAAAGTGCACGCACACACACACACACAAACATTACCGTGCACAGTACACACACACACACACACACAGAGCAATAAGCATAATATCTAAAATGCCTAAGCTGATTATTTTATGCACCTGTCAGCAAATGTGGACACCCACAAGCTTTTGCAGCTGCCCACACACACACACACACACACACACACACACACCACACAGGAGCTGTTTATCCCAGCGGAGGTAGAGATGTAGGTCCATGTAGGCCAATGTCAGTGTTAGGAGAAGCAAAATATTTTCATTGTGAGGGTATCTGTTCATGTCAACAATCTGATAGGGCGCTGGGTAGAGATAGGAGGTTCTCATGAGGCCTGTGGCCTCGAGAGCGACAGAAGAGGGGAGGGGTGAGGGGGTGGGGGTGTTCAGGGTGGGGGGGGGAGGGGGGGGGGATCGGTTTTTCCCAGATACGAGGAACATGGTGAGTGTCAACACCTCCGGAGCGACTGATAGAGAGAGAGGTCAGGATGTGACAGACGAGCGATAACCGCTGTGATACAGGTGATTCTATAACGAGACATGAACACACATGAAGCAACAACTGTTGGTTTACATGCATGTTTAGGGTTTATTGATAAATACAGACCATAACTGCAAAATATCCAGCTTCTATCTCATAGGAGACTTAAAATTTTAATTACAAGGCTGGAAATTTTGAGCTTTATTTCACATATTTCACAAATATGTCAATCAGCTCTCTAATTCAGTGCAACACATCCAGAACATGACTGTGTTAATATTCATATTAATAGGTTTCTGGGTGCAGAATGGGTTGGCAAACATGTGCAGAGCACTTTTAGGTGTTGCTTTTCTTCATCTCTGTTATGCCTTTGTTTTCCACCCTTTCTCTAACTGTGTGTTGCTGCTTTTTGCTATTTGTTTATGGCTCTTCACTGTCATTATCTGGTTTTGTCTTTCCTCTGCGTTCCCTCTCTTATGAGGAGAAGAGGTGAACTCGCTGCTGCATTCCTTAAACATAGAAATCTGATCTGAAATGACCTGATTGCTGCAGTGAAGGACAATGAAAAAATGCATAAACGAAAATTTCTGTGTGTGTGTTTGTATGAATGAATCTGCATCCATTTCAGAGCAACACTGTTATCATAACAATTTACAACAGGGGCCCAGCAGCGAGACAAACCCACTCTACGATCGTCTTTCATGGCGAGATGCTTTTCTGGAGACGATAGAACAAACTCAACTCTACTCATCCGCACACGAAGGCCAACACAATGCAAATCGATTGGAACGGAAAATTCATCTTCTCTATCCTATTACCTCTTAGACATCTTTTAAACACTCGGCTGTGCTGTCATAATATTGGTGTTTCATCTGTCATAACATGCAGCGGCACATTGTGCCTACGGCAGATTTTAAAAAAGGCAGAGATCATCCTGGCAATCATTCCTTCAACATTTATGCGTCGAGAAAAAACAATGGACATTAGTGCTTGCTAAGTCAAGCGTACAACATTACATTGGCAGTGTTTATTTAATGGTATAATCCAAATAAGCACTGCAGGTGTAAAACAAACTTGTCTGAAAATGACAAGTGGGGTTATAGAGATAAAGACATAATTGTGGTAAATGATTTGTTATGTAACGGGGAGATTTATCATATATTTTAGTCTTTAAGGCATTTGTTCAAGCTGTAAATATTATTTGCAGTTCATAAACAAGATAACATTTCAATTACTGCGCAAAATTCAAACTACTGCTCATGAAAATGGCAAACTCAACATCCCAATCAACGTTTTTACACAGTAATTTATCACCTGTATTGCAGAAATAACAAATTATTTGATAAGTAGTTAAGTGCACTGCAGATAATCTGAAATCAGCAGCGATCTTTAATGCAGGATGTTAGAATGAATCAGTAAATCTACTCATTTTACAGAAGAGACAGTAGCAGCAGACGAAAGCTTTACCCTTGAGGAACATTTGGAGAACAGTAGGTTCTTCTGTGACCTGATGTCTGTGACATTCACACCGCGGCTACACGACCCCTAACAGGACGCATCGACGGGGCCACGATGGCCTTCAGTGAAGAATAATTCACCTCCACTTCGAAGCAACAACATCTGAGGGGAAATCTGTATCTTATATGTATCGTATATAACAAAAATTGGAGCAAAGGGTAAAAATCTAAAATAAAGTTTGATACACAAGCTTCAAGATGATTAGAAACAGACTTTAGCAGCATTTATTAATTAAATGAATCCTAAAAAAGTTAAAGCGCTCCTCCTTTTAGCAGATTATTTATCAGTTTAACGGAAACAGCTGCAAGTGCAAGCAAGTGTCTATAAATCATGTAACACCAAACATCTTTTCTTTTCATTATAATGGAGAGGAAGAAGAGGACGAAGACTGAAGTGGGAAAAACATGAATGAGACAGAGACAGAAAGCTGGAGATGATGATGATTTTGGTCTCTGCCAGTTTATTACTCCAAAACTTGTTTTGAACATTGCAATCTGTTGGCCAAAGTATTTTATCTAACACTTTGCTATTTATTGTTGAAGATTAAAAATAAAGGAAAAGATGGTTAATAGAAAAAAAAACAGTAGTGGAAAGAACTTATTAGAGGCTGGATGACCTCTACTTAAACTGAATCTTTTATTTTCTCTACCTGCATAATTTATTACAGTTCAGAGAGAAATATTGATCATTTTTTAACCTCTACTCTTATTTAACAGATGTAATTATTAACATTTTTTATATGATGTTTTGATGTTTATAATAATCGTTGTATATTTCCTTTAATCTCATGTTTTGGACAAAACAAACTTTGTGATGGTGTTTTATCAGCCAATCAGTCGATCAATCAGTAGAATGAAAAAAATAATCAGCAGATTAAATCAAAATGGAAAATAATCATTGTTTGCATTGTTTGAATCATAACAGGATATATAATAGTGTTAGTGACATTTACTGCACTGAGTTCTTTAACTTTAAATACATTTTCTTGATAACATTTACTTGCCTTTACTTAGTAACACTTTTAATCCAACAGTGTGACTTCTAACAGAGTTTAGCTGTTGAACATAATGGAGTATTTACGAGTAAACTGATATTAGCTGCACCTTTCTGTCCGAAGTCAAACAGCAGAGAGTCAAAGTTGGCAGCCAGCTGATGAATGTGGTTAAAAAGACATTGTGTCTGCTGAACATGTAAATAGGCAGCAGCTCTGCCAACATTTTTTTAAAACTTTATTAGCTAATAATATGTCAGTGTTGTGTTCCCAGCTTTTGGCGCTACCTCCAGGCAGCTAATAAAGTGATGCATTAGTGATCATCAGTTTGAAGTTTTTCTAACATAATAACTTTTGATTGTAGCTTTTTATTTTTGTAACCCTGAGAATATGTTTCCTTAATGTATCTCTGTTAGCTACATTGTCTCAATTTGAAGCAGGTTGTGTTAACAGCTAACCTCCTGTAATTGGATAGTGCAGCTCCACTCGTGCTCGAGGTTATAAATGTCTGTGACATTGTACGTATTTAATGAACCTAAATGGCCCTGAGGCAGCTGCGAAGGCGGCCTGATGTAAAAGCGGCACAAAAAGGTTCAGAGTGGGCGACATTTTTCTCCTGCAGGTTTTTTTAAGTTTGATGAATTGGACTCGAGACAGACGTTCCGTGTCACTGAGGCTTTTGTACACCCAAACAGCAAGTCCTACTACTCTAACGCCCAGCTTCCTTCCACAGAAATTCGTTGATAAAGTCACAGTGCTGATTTGAATGTGTGCCTGCTTGTCCGTGAGCGCTAGCAGACATGCTTTCGTAATCGTGCTTGTGTGGGTGTGAAGAAAGAAGGAGGATTTCAAGCCAAACACATTTAATTTGTTGCATTTCGTTGAGATTAAAAAAGAGGAGAAGTAGGGAAAAGAGACATAGTTAAAAAAGAAATTTGTGTTTTTGCAGCACGGCTACTAAAACCTTAAATAAGTGACGGCACAAAAAGTTTCACGTGGCTGTAATCCTTCTCTTCCTTTTTTTTTATTTTCATGATTCTCTGAACATGAATGAGAAAAAGTGGGGGGTGTATCAAGGAAAAGAAAAGAAAAGATATTGACAAAGAGGAAAAGAAAGAGAGGGTAAAGGAGAGGTTAGCTGGGAGGCAGATATAGGAAGGAGGAAGTTCATCCACCTGTGTCTGATTTACAGCAGTCGGATATAATCTCCCTGACCAGAGAGAGATACAACTCTTTTTTCAGATCGATATGCTCAAGCAGGACTCCATAGGATGAGGTCTGTTCTTGATATCCGATATGACACAAAGAGAATAGCACCGCAGCATAGGAAACGTGTGGCCGAGCCGCTTGGAGTTCAAAGACGTGAGAATTCAGATGTTCGACATTTGTTTTGTTCGTGTTAAACGTTGAATTAATTGCTGGATTTTTTTAAAATTTTATTTTCCTGTGATCAACACTGTCAACATGCCTTTTAGTCCGTGATTTCTAACATCAAACATTTAAACTTGTTAAAAGTGAACCTTCCTGCCAGGAAATCCTCTGTTTGCATGCTTATGCCTTCAGCAGAGGGGTCAAAGGTCAAGTTCAGCTATAGAGGGGTGACTCTGGAGTCGATAGAAATTCATTTCTGGCTCCTGGACACTTCAGAGAGGCGGTTTTTAAGTTTGACCTGAGGTTTTACTGCACCGTATGAAAAGGTTTGTGCCTTTTCTGAGCCAAAAGCTTTTCTGATTCTTATGTTGTTGTGCTTCATTTAGAGCCATCAACCTGATTTTTTTTTCTTTTGTAGTTTTACTGGCCACTGAAGGGGGATGCAAATAACTGAAAACACAATTATCACCTGTTGCCACCTTTGACAGTTGCCCGTATATCCAGCAGACACACAGGAACAATAGCATTTATTCTTATCTCATGTAAATTAGGCCTTAAAACAGAGAAACCAGTGAATTTCCAGTCAGTTAGATACATAATTTCATTTCAATCCATAGATATTTTGTTTTATTTGCACTTTTTCCTTTTTATTGTCTAATAAATGCATATTTTAATGTTTTCCTTGTGTGTCAGTTTCAATGTATTTTTGCCCAAGAGAAGCACTTTGAATTGCCTCGTGTCTGAATGGTGCTCTGTAAACTTGCCTCACCTTATACATGTGAAATTCACTCCTCTGTTAGCTCAATCTGGCTCCTTTAAGCTGCCGATTTTTCCATTAAGTTTACCAGCAAGCTGTTATGCTTTTCTTATATCCTTTTATCACTTGTCAGGAGGTGTACAATAAGCTTTTTTTATTATTATTATTTCAAAACAGCCACATGCCTCATCTTTGAACAGCAGTGATGAGACTGAAACAAAAACTGAAGTTTGGGACAATAAAAAGGAAGATAAAAAGGGAAAAAAAAGTGCCATGCTCTGCATCAAAATCCTTTTAACTTCAACTTTTTGCCTTTAAGAAGTGGATTAGAGGCTTCTTATGTGGATTTTAAACTCTTGCGATATATTCATTCACATTTAGCATTTTTTTCCCATGTTCTGCTTGTTGATTTGCTGTTTCTGATAAATTTCACACCTGAGCTTTGGCAGCAAATTACACCAAGCAGAAAATCCTAAATCCAGTCAGCTGCTTTCATAAATCAGAAGCGAATTTTAAAATAGATCTGCGATCACAAATTGCCTAAAATTAACATTGCATATTTTCATGCTGTAGCCTTCATAACTCAAGCTGTGTTGGCAGCAGTTTAAAGCTTAAAGGGTTAATGAATTGGATACAAGTGAACTCAGACTTTTTGAAAAATCCTCCTCCTGACTCAAACCCTCCATCTCCAGCAGCTCTATGCACGGAAGAGCTAATCAGCAATTAGCGATTTAGCTATTTCGTGCCACCAACGTAACTCCACCACAGTGACATTTCCTGGCGGCCGGGCCTCTGCTGACTGACACCCTCCGGTTCTTTCACTGGTTCAGATCCGTCTCAAAGAATCTGATGGAGCAAAAAAAAAAAAAAAAATGGCCGCCTGTTACGTCGTCTGCACACACTTGGCCTCCTCTTCCCTCGCTCTTTTCTTTAATCATGGTCGAAACAGGCCTCGGCTCTCAGAACAAAGGGCGGTGTTTGTTTTTTCGCAGGCCCTTTTACTTCAGGCGTGTTCCTCCGTGTGCGTATGCTGGCCTTTGATGCATAACACACCGACCGCTCGCCTTAGCTTACTGAACTATCCGAGCCCTCGACAAAAGCGTGCAGAGAGGCGGGAAGAGGGGAGGATTATGAGGGAGAGGAGACGTGTTTTCTTTCCTTCTCAATCACTAGTAAACTCTTAACAATTGATTGTCGCAGTCAGGAGCTTTTCATGTAGCTCGGCTCTGATCTGAGCCAATCATCTGACGTGACAATGAACTTTTCAACTGATATGGACCGTTTCTAACTTTAGCTCAAACTGGATTTGTAATGACAAACATGTTTTTTTGTGCAGCCTCAGCTGGTGAACACAAGGAAACTGCACTCTGTGATGTTTTTTTCTAACTTGTTCGACCCTGATTGCGTGATGCATGCACCAAAAGACATCTTAACTTTCATTGTGTTTGTCTAGACGGACGCTGAATCACAGAAAAATACATGATTTCTGTCAGAAGGTAGTTTATGGTAAGTGATGCCTGGACTCATGCAGATGATAGTCTGATAGGAGGGAGTCCCCACTCAGAGACACACAGACAGATGATGAAGAGACAGACACTGATAAGGTGGTGCTACATGATGAGTCCCCCCAAACACACACATACACACACACACACACTTCTCCATCGTCTGCTGGATATTACGCTTGAGAAAACACAGAGAATGCCTGAGTTTTTTTGTGTCTGTGTGTGTGTAAGGATGTGTGTGGGACAGTATGTGTGTGGTTGTGTGTGTGTGTAGTTGTGTGTGTGTGTGTGTGTGTGCTAAGCAGGGAAGGTGTGAAAAGTCTGACTTCTAATTCACCTCCCTCTGCATAGGGGTTAATTCTTCCTCTCCATCCGGCTTACTTAAGATTTAAGAGGGGGAGGGGGGTCTGAAGTGGCAACAGATGCATAAAATGTGCTTGTGTGTGTGTTATTAGAGGAAGGAGCCTTCTCAGATTCAAAAGTCTTATTAAAGCCACACAACTTCGACCTAAAATTCACTAATTATTTAATCTTCTTTCCTGTTTCCTAATCTGAATTTAAAAAGAATCGTTTCTGATGAACATTTATCGTTTCTGCTCTCAGCCTCTGAAGCGCTCTGTGTTGTTTTGGTCTCTCTGAAAGGACGGGAGCTGTTTTGAATAACACATCTACAAAACTAACAAAACAGACTGTTATCAGGCTGGGATCAGTCAGTCAGTCAGTCAGACAGACAGTCAGCAAAAGCTCTCTGTACAGCTGTTAGTTCTCTGCAGCGGTCCACAAGGGGGCAACGTTTGTAGGCCGAATGAGTGACATATTAATGAGGTTCGTTCCAAATCTACAGTGCAAACTGATTCTGGAAAGTTTCTGAGCAAACCTGACAAGATGACAAGAACAAAAAAATCAGCATTTTTAACAAAACAATAGTTAATTTTTGAGTGGGATGTTGATGTCCACTTTTTTCTTAGAATGCAAAGAGGAAGGGGAGCTCACTTTTGCACAGAAACTCTGATAAAGAAATAAAGGTGGTGAGCGAGATTTATAAAAGTAAAACAAACAATTAAATCTTAGAAGAAATATTTCTTTGTCTCTACGTGAAGTTTATATGGTCGTTACATCAGTGCTAACAGTGAATCTTTGGCTTTTTTTAACTAAATTTTTATGTATACTGACTAGAAAAAGGTGTACTGTGATAAAGTCACTGTCCTGTTTAAAATAAAATAAAGTTCCTCAGCCCATAAAGCAACATTTAATCCTACAGTTTTTCTCTCAATTTCAAAATCTAAAAATTTGAGGGTGTGTGGTTTTAACTGAACAGGCATGTGCAAAGTGTTTACTGTAGTGTGATGCATTAAACTGGGACACTGTGATGAACCCAATAAATTTATTGGTATACTGACTGTTGCTTCTATTGCAGCACTTTTATGACTTTATTAAGGGAACTATTCACCCAAAAAAAAGGAAATTCAATCATTAATCTACTCACTCTTATGACAATGGAAAGATTGTCTTAGTCTGCAAAACATTTAGCAAGCACCAACTTCAGACTCGGTGTGCTAACACTATTAGCTTTGCGACTTCAGTGAACAGTCAGGCTTTAAAAAGGGTGTAGATAAATAACATCATCTTAAATCAATTTGGGATCTTGGAGCTTCCAGAGTCTTGGATTAACTTCATGAAGCCTCTTTTTTTTTTTCTTCAGTTGTTTTGGAGAATTCAAAACGCTGCGACGCTGCTTCACTGTAAAGCTCCAGAAATGTTTTGTCGACTTAAGAAGCTTTACCCAACTTTTTATGAGCATTTATTTTGGGGTGAACTCTTCCTTCAAAGCTAATTTCAGGGGTCATAGGTGCCAAATTAGTGTACCTGATGCTGTAAGAACTCTTTTAGCGTAGGGACCAAATACCACAGAAGAAGAGCAGGAAAAGGAAATGGTGAAGACAGATTCTGGAGCTGTCTCTTCTTCTCTTCCTCCGCTGGTAGCCAATCCTGGTAATACCAAACATGCCCTTCGAAGGCTCATAATTGCCAAGTGCTATTAGATGGCCAAGGGGATTATTTCTTCAAAAGAAACATTAGCTGCCTTTAGGAAGGAGTGTGAGGGATTGGGGTTTTTTCTGCTCCCCCTAATCTGGCAGGAGACCCCCACAGTCACACTCCTCCACCTGGCTCCCATTACCCCTCCACAAATCCCTAATCCCTCCGTTTGTTTTCCCGGATAGAGACCGAGAAGAATGGAGGAGAGAGAAGGCGGAGGAGGAAAGGAAAGGCAGGAGTCGGGGTCACGGGTGACGGTGATAATAGTGATGAGACAGTTATATGCCGACACTGATCGACAGCTGCTTAATCTTTTGTGTTAGTGAAACATAAATGTTGCTTTCATTAATATTTAATGGCAAGAAATTTGTGTGCGTCTCCCTCTTTGTGTGTGTGTGTGTGTGTGCGGCTGGCCTTGGCGGCCTCCTCTCTTTAATAAAAGTATTGTTTGTGTTTCTCCTGATTGGGAACACATTGGGCCTGGGTCAGGCCCTGCCGAGGCTGGGGTCCGGGGTCTGGGGCAGACCGGGGGTCCTGTTCTCCGGGGGTCTCTCCTCTGGTCCTTCCTCCTCTCCTCCTCAGAAGTCCCGTCTGCTCGGGGGGCCTCGAGGGGCGGCGAGGTCACCCCTGAGAAGTGTCCCGCCGCGGGATGACCCCGCGCTGCCTCTATCAGGGGGTAACCTTAGTCCTCTCCTAACTCCCCCTCCCCTCCCTGCAGGGATGTTGTACACACACGCACACACACACACACACACACACACACAAGCCAGCCATCAAACAGCCACACAGGGTGATGAAATACACGTGCGTACACAAAAATTCACATACACAGCCATTGTTCTCTTTGTACTAGACTGTGAAGTACACACATGCACATTCACACCCTTTTGCTCACCTACTAGACAGCTCACACACACAAACACACACTTGCACACACACACATTACCAAAGAGACTATCATGCAGGTCGAGCCCAGTTCTGCTTGTGTGGCTTCAGCTTTGTTGTCTTGACGACACTCTGTGTTTGAGATCTCCACGTCCGATAAGATGATCAAATTCAAGCAGTTTGAGCCGTGCAGCTGATCCAGAGACAAAGAGGGAGAGAAATATGGCCCTTTTTCCTGCTTTAACAGCCTATTATATAAAAAAGAGGGAGAATAAGAAATGATAAATGGCCAAAATGATTAAAAAGAAATTGTTGGGAAGGTGAAAAAGGAAGCAAAAGGATGAGAAAGTGATGAGAAAAGTAAGCTCAGAGATGAAGAAAGAAACCGTGGCCCGGCCACACCTCCACACAGCGTGAATAACGAACACATGAACTCTTTATTAGCTCATGGAGTTAACAGGCAGCAGCGGCGCTCTGACATGAGCTCATGTGTTTGGACAGATCTGCTGAAGGTTTAAGACCAGTACCGGAGCCTTATCTGATCCAGAGATAAAGTAACTCACTAAGAATGAGAGGAAAACACACACACACACACACACACACACACACAGAGGCAGCCAGTGTGAGCGAGAGCAGAAGACGAAGCCGAGAGAGGAAGAGAAAGAGCGAGCCGGGCCCTGGATGGAGGCTGAGAGAGCATGAGTGTGTCCTGGGAGACCCCCGGCCAGAGGGTCTACACTGGGTGTGTGTTGGTGATGATGTCAGTGTGAAATACAAAAGTGTGGACAGATATGAGAACAAAAGTCAGGCTGAGCTCGTGTGTGTGTGTGTGTGTGTGTGTGTGCATATGTGTATGTTATTTTAAGTCGACAGATTTTATGAATGAATGTGACATCTGTATGAGTGTGTGTGTGTGTGTGTGTGGTGGGCCTGTATGTATTGTATTAAAAGCATGGCTTTCTGTTCCACTGACTGTAGACAATCATTTATAAATATGAATTTGAGAGTGTTTAAGCCTCATATTAAACAATTAATTCAATCCAGTGTATTTTTTAGATTAACATGTTAACTGCTTTCAGCATTTATGTGTCTTATCAACAGAAGCTTCCACTGCTTTCATCACTGATCATGTTATTTCTATCTTTTCTCTTTAGATATCCTTTTTTGATCATATTGTTCTTCATATTGTTTCATCACTACGTGATTTTTACCTGATTTAACTCCTGTCAGCACTTTTGCTCCAACTGGTTCTTCAGCTTATACTGAAACTAACAACTCAACTCCTTTTCAATCATATTTCGACTGCCACATAAATGCAAAAACTCGTATTCTTTAATGTACACAGTTTGTTGTACGCTGAAGTTAAAGAGTATTTCAACTTGACACTGTGATGACCAATCAGCTGAGCAAAGATGAGCAGCGCTGACATGAGGAAAAAGAAGGACTTCATTTTAGGATTTCTAAACAGAAAAACACGTCTACACTGTTAAACAAACCTGCAGTCAATGCTGCAAAGCCTGGTTTGATCTGAAACAGCTTCTAGAGACGCAGAACTCTTTGGTCACACGAATGGTGAGTTTGAGTCCCAGTTAAAGAAAAGTCAAAAGGCCTTTATTTCTAAATGTAATTAAATCATTTTGTTACTTTGACCATTTCACAGGCCTTGTTTAAACCAGAAAACACTTAAAAGGCTTTAGCACGTGTTAGAAAGGTGGCAGGAGGGATGCTAAGATGCTAAAGGGGTAGCCAGATCTTTAAATAGTGACACCGAAGTGGCTCTGACTCAGCAGGAGCACATGAGTTCAGTGTGACGGTGTGTTTCATGGAAGATTGTGTATTAAGAAAATCGAACTCCCTCTAATTTCTTATTCATATCCCCTCCTCGATTTTGTCCCCTTTTATTTTGAAAAACACATTTATTATAATGATCAGTTCTGTTTCTATTGTCTTGTGTCTTAAGCTTGGCCAATTTTTCTTGAAGCGACATGTAACATTAAACTTTTCTGCTGAAAACGTCCTCTACAGCGGTTCAACCACTCGCAGTTCTTCACCAGCGTCACATCGATTGCATTTGACTTCTTCCACATCTGTATGTCCATCCTCTACTGTAGCATTACATCTGTAGACAGCTCACATCAGTCTCAGATCTGGATGGCCAGCGCTTGCCAAGGCTTTGGTGCCCAGCGTGATGTTGCTTCCTGCAGGAAGAGGGAGAGCAGAGGAAAAGCAAAACAGGACATCTTCAGATCTGTCAGGGGAGCAGCCCAACTCCTCCTTTCTGCCCTCGAGGGAAAACGCACCAAAGGAAACGCTCTCGCCCTCCTTTAATCCCCCCTTTTCTGTCCTCGCCCTGCTCTGCTCTCATCAGGACGTGTTCTTCCTTCTTATACTCCCGTTTTTTCCCCCAGATGACACTGAATCAAACAGAGATGGATGTCATCTTGCAAGTCTTCAGTTTCAGACAGCCATGCAGCCTCCATCTCTCACCATTGGCTCTTGTAAAAATATGACTTTAGGAGGCGTTCATAAATCAATCAATTCTACTCTCTGAGTTCAAAATTTTGCAGCATTTAAAAACAGACAGTTTCTCTATCCTCTCTAATAAACACTTAATCAATTAAAAAATATTTAAAAGATTTCTAAATAAACTTATAGACTTAAGTTCATTGTTCTTTGTTTCAAACTATAAATTATTTCTCATGTGCATATTTAAGACTTTTTTCCTTCTCACATCATTTACATAATTGACTGTAGATTTTCTAGTATGTTTTGCCATCAGCTTCCCCTATTAGCATGAGAACTTTATTGGCAAGGAAAAGTTAAATGAATGTGTAAAACACATAATAATAAAACAGCCTTTTTTCAGCCACTGTTTTCATTTTAAGAATGAACACTTCATAAAAACAGTCCATTTATGATGCACAGAGGAGTAAACAGTCAAAAACCCATAAAAACATGGCTTCCCCCTGGAGTTATAAATATATTGGAATACTGAGTTTTGATGGATCAATTCCCACATCTGCACATCCAGCAGTAATGAGGTGTTTATGGCCGGTCCAATTGGAGCCAGAGGGGATTCTGCTGTGTTCCAGTTGGAAACAGTAACCCTAAACTCTCCTCTCATCCTCTGCTCCCGGCTCGCTCTCAAACCATCGTCAAGGTTACCACAGCCACTGTGTGTGCGAGTGTGTGTGTGTGTGCGTCTGTGAGCATGTTTCTGTTTAAATGGGAGTGATTTTGTCTCTTTGTGCGTGTGTGTTCCCTCGCCTGGTTTTCCTGTTTGCCATTGCGGTCATGACAGAGGCAGGAGAGCTGGAATTGAGGGAGGTTCGTGTGGTGTGCTGTGTGCAAGCGGCTCCAGCAGAGAGTGATACTCTGCTGGCCGAGCACAGTGTGTTTTAGTGGTGCGTGCGGTTTCAAGATCTCATCTTCAGCAGCGGTGGCCTCAAACATCATCTCTAAGCATTTTCGACATCATATGCCAAAAGAAAACAATGGATAAAATTCAAACATCTCATAGTGACTCGAAGTCCCTTTAAGACACTCGATTGCCCAACTTTTCAGTTTGTTTGTGGCCATTTATTGCAGTGAAAAACCTGTTTCTTACCTGATTTTTGCATCAGGTTTGAGCAACATGTGCACAAAAGCATATTAAGCTGTATAATGGCAGCTTCTGTTGCACAAATCAATAAGACTGTCATTAGCAAAGTAGCATATCATGGACCTAGAGCTATATCTGTGCTTAATGAATAACAAAAAGATGGACAGATAAAGGAACAACATGACAGCAATGCAAAACACTGATGAGAGAGAAAGAGAAAACAAGTAGAAAGACCATAATGGACAGCTGGTGTTCAGCGGAGACTGTCTGGCTTCCCGTTGCTCCCTTTCCATGTGGCGATTAGATAACATCTCTTACCTTATTCACTGCAACCCACATACACTCCGCTCTATTGTACACGGGTAGGCTGGCATGTTGGGGAAAGGAAGAATAACCTTGCCTGGTTGCCCCTAACAACACTGTGGTTCAAAGGGAGGCTGCAGGGTGCATAAGAAAGAGCAACACAGGGAGCAACAGATGTGAACTGAGTATTTTGCCGCATTTTGGCAGAAGTTATGAATAAAAATGCACCTGACTGGTCTTTTAAACACATTAAAAACACAGGAATGGCAAGTGCTGTAATCACAAAAGGATGCTATATCTTAAAAAAAAGTTCAAAAGACGTGCAATCAAGCCATGAAGGTTGCGTTTATAGCAGACTCGTCATAGAAAAGAGCCACATTGACAGGTAACCCATCCACCATGTCCGATATCATTCCTCACCACGCTAACGCACAGACCACCAAAGCGGCGTAAACCACCCCACGGCGTGCAATGCACCCCTGTTGTTCTGCACCATTAACACGCACTGTTCTCATGTGCAGCTCAACTGTAAAGGTCACTCTGTTCACCTCTGATTCCTCTCCATCTTTCATCTGCAGAATCCCCTGCCTGTATGAAGGATGCGTGTGAAGAAGATGGCGTGTCACGTGCACATGCCATATGCACGCCGTCATAAACGTATTCACACGGCCAGTCGTGCACACACGCGGGAGAAAAATGAGAGTGTGTGTGTGTGTGAGCGGTTAACAAGCCAGTTTGAATGTTCTCCTCCCATTCCTTGTCAGGCCTGAGCTTTGATCTGTCTTCGGGGTGTCAGCTGGCAGCCATGTTTGTTTGCCCAGCGAGGTAGGCTACCTGTGTAA
Source organism: Ctenochaetus hawaiiensis (assembly GCA_029783645.1). Classification (NCBI taxonomy): domain Eukaryota; kingdom Metazoa; phylum Chordata; class Actinopteri; order Acanthuriformes; family Acanthuridae; genus Ctenochaetus; species Ctenochaetus hawaiiensis. The sequence goes on from JAPZDY010000024.1 coordinate 5,082,488, forward strand.
TTACCTCTAACGAAGTGACTTGTTTTGATTTGGCCTGAAATCTAATCCCCAGCCGGGATGAAGATGTGGAAATGGCTCTGAGGTGACTTGGGGGGGATTTTGAAGTGTGAGTCTGGCTGCGGCTGTGACCAGTTAAGCTGTTTCAGGAGTAAAAAAAAAGTAAAAAAAAAAAAAAGGTTTGGCCGGTGGGTTTTGAGGAAGTTTATATTATGAGGAGGAGAATCTTGGCTTGGCGTTGGTTTGGCTTGTTATTGTCTTTCCTTCACATCCACCCAGAGCTTTTATAATCAGCTCAGCTTCTTTTTTTTCTCTTTTTCCTCCCCTCATCTCTCTCTTTACCTCTCACATGAATATATGATACAACACACACTCACATGCACACATAAAATGTACTTGTTGACTTAAAGCTCTCCATCAGCTTGAACCCACATACAGTACACACATACTTCTGCTCCTGTGAATCATTTAAGCCCTGGCAGCAGTTCAAGGAAACCTCAAAGAGAATCTTGTTGGCAGGAGGTTGCAGCACTTCACCTCTCCGTAAAGGTTAGCAAGAACACATTGTGGCTCTCCTCCACTCTGTCCTCTCTCCTCGCCTCCCTCCGTCCTCTGACTTATCTCCTGCAGTCAGCATGTGATATTTTTCTTTTGCCTTTTCTCTAAATTAATTACTTCCATACTCCTTTCACTTTCTTTCTCATTGCACTTGCAGAAAAGTTATTTTCCGTCCTCCAGTTTTTGCATTTTACATTTCATATCCACACAAACACTCACATTATGCTGTATTTATTTTTCATTGAATGCATGAAAGCATTCAAGCAATTGTATCCACCAACTCAATAATAAGAACCAATCAATAGAGTGAAAATGCAAACTGAATTGTTTATTGTTGCTTGTTTGTTTATCTGTGTGCAGGAATTTCTCATATTTCAGGGTTCCTTTACTTTTTGATGGACCATGTTCATGTCACAGAAGTTACCGTGGATGCTCATAGGCTCCCTGCAGCCGATAAGAAATGTAAACACACCACGCCACCAAAAAACATGTCACCCTTCACACTGGAGCTAATGAAGAGGGAGGGAAGGGGAAGGAGGAGTGTACTGTCACACAATGATTAGAGTGTTTGAAGGAGAGAGGATGGACCGTACAAAGTGAGGAAGTGTCCCTCACACACCACCCGCCGAGCATCTCCCTTAATAAAACATTTTTTTTGATGCACATATACTCACAGTGCCTTTAAAGTTTTGACCATGTGTCCGTATGCATATGTGTTTATGTCCATCTGTGCCCGCTCCACAACACCCCCACCCACCCCCTGGACCTTAATCCATGCGGGCGGGGATGTAAAGGAGATGGGTGGAAACCGGTGGTCAGTGTTTATTTGCTCTATCTCTCTCTTCTTTCTGAGAGGAACAAGAGCCATGTTGGAGACGCTGCATGAGGGCTGAGGGTACATCCTTCTTTTTCCTCCTCACCTCATCCCTCCATCCCACCCACCACCATCTCACATCTTTTCCCTTCACCTCATAAGGATTCCATTGAGGAGAGGCAAAGTCCTGTTGATGTTTAAAACATGCAGGCAAGCCAGATGCAAATGAACCAGGGACCAACCCAGACGGATCAAACTGGGACCAGTGATGGATGTCTCTTCCCACAGCCTGTCCAGGGTTGATGCACCAGTGCTTATCAAGATGAAATAATAAAGCATATGACTGCAATCGACACACACTAACTCAGACACAGTATTTAGGTGTGTTTTAACTATATAAATGCTAAAAGTTAGTGTAAATGTGAGGAAAATAACGGTAAAGTAGTCTTTGATATAACAAAAAAACTTTTAAACAAATGTTTGACACCCATACGAAGTTTGATCATTTATATACTGAGTTTGGTGACCATAAAACTCCATTTGGCTCAGTTTTTTTTCACTTTTGCAGCATATTAATTTCAGTAACCTATATTATCTTTTCCAGCTTAACTTAAGGGTTAGGGTTAGAAAATTCAGTTGATAATCATCTAACAGCACAACATTCAGGATTAAGACTGTTAATGTAATTAATTTACAGTAACTTAAAATAAATATATATTTATATTCAGCTAATAGATGGTGTGTGTGTGTGTATTAGTACAACAAACACTGAAAAATAATTCACATATACTTGTATTTTTAAAAGGCTAGGGTAACATTAAAATATAGCTCCATGTAGGCTAAGACAGTTTAAAAAAACAAGTTAAGAATGTTTTTATTTTGTTGTCAGTAAAAAAGGGAATTTGTAAATGACAATTATCTTAAATAACTCCTACATAAAAACCGTTTTTAAAATAGGGCAACTACTAATGCGAGACTACAAGAACTATGCCACTTATAATATAATAACAATAAAAATAATAATTGATGTTTTTTCTTATTTTAATATCAAATTTGCTCGTTGGGAGTTGTTATTATTTTTGTAGTTTATAATAATAATAATAATAATAATAATAATAATAATAATAATAATAATAATAATAATAATAATAATAATAATAA
>JAPZDY010000024.1:5092755-5106064 GCA_029783645.1 Ctenochaetus hawaiiensis
AAATTGCTTTTTCTCTTTTTTGTGTATAAAATTTTTTTTTTTCTATCAGTGATTCCTGCCTATATAATAAAACTATAAAGATGTTTAATGTTATTAATTTTCAATTTTCGATTCAGTAGCCTAAAGGAGCACACAATGCAATGGTCTCAAAAAAATTAACAGGAACATATATGGAATAAAGATTAAAGATAATGGGAAAATTCTTAGTTAATGAAACTGCAAACAAAAAAAATGCAAGTTTCTCCTTTTTTTCTTAACAGAGGTGTTTTTATGTTGGCAATTTTGTTGCAACCTAGCCTGTATTTTATTTTTTCCTGATTCTATGGAGGCAAACAAAAATTTTTACAAAGATTTTCAAAAAGTTCAAAATACCTGTTTTAGTAAAATCTAAATTCTTATCATCTACCTTTTATTGCCTCTTCATTTTCTTAGTACAAAAATTAACATGTATTAATTGTTTCTGACCTTAAAACTTTGCACAGGGTGTCTTTGTATATCTTTATGTCAGATATGCCACAGAAACAGGATCCTTTGCACATATTTATTTTTAAGAGTTAAAGAGTTGCATTAATGACTTAATAGTTTTTTAGTCCATAATTTGAAGACAAAGTATGCATAAAACCATAATCAAACTGTTAAAATGGGACAACTTTATTATAAGCTAAAGAGCCAATTTTACAACGACTAATTACATTTAATCAGCCGTCGAAATGAGAAAAAATCAAGCTCAATGATTAACGTGTTTGGCTGATAAAAGCCTGTATGAAACTGCAGCAGGTCAAATAAATCATTGGAGGGAGAAAAGCCACCAGCTTCGGGTCTTTTCAGGAGTCGCGCTGCAGCCGGAGTCACACTGACACTCGTCCATCCTCCTGCGCGCAGCAGACGGAGCTCAGAGGCCTGAAACGTAGCTGTGTACATTCTCTGCTTCCTCACATTAATGTTTTGTAAACAATAAGGAGATAAGGGCGCGTTTGAAAGGCAAGTGTATCCTAAACACTCTCCCAAAAATAATAAATACAAGTGTTTTACAAGAAATTGTGTTTCGGCGAGTGTAACTAACCTTTACATAAACTATGCTAACAGAGGGAGCTAATGGTTTATAAGTTATTGTCGATTTAAAGGTGCAACATGTGGACTTATTTGTTAATTTTGTCTAGCTTATTTTTTGTTGTTTTTTTTTTAATTCGTCAAATAAACTCATAAATTGAGATTAGTGTCAGGATTTTATTTATTTTTTTACTACCAAGGCCTACTTGATATCACAGTTGCTGTTGTTTGTATAGGCAGTTACAGTTATAATAGCTTATTCTAATGCGTATTCGTAGATAATGCATTTTATTTTAATAACATTTGTTTTCCACTGTTTATCGTGAAAAGTGTGAGAAGGCCCCCTTACATGTTTCTCAAACAGTACTTTCTAGCGTCTCTGCACCACATGCATGCAAACACACATTTACACACTCATATGCTTTTATTTGTCTGATTTTGAGCCATACATCTCTTCTATAAAGACCATAAAAATATAATATATTTGTGCGTACTCGGGCGCGGCAGGTGTGCATTAGCGCAGAAAGGTTGACAGTTCAGCCGGGCGGCCGGGAACAATGGGCCTGCATACAGGATGTCTCAGGGGCTGAGAGAGATAAGGCGGGCCGGGATTCAAGGCTCCAACACAGGCTCGCTTCAAATTTTAGACTTATTTTTAAAAATACAGCAGATCAACTTCTGTCTGAAAGTGCCTGTTGTTTAAATATGACATATATTCGATTTTTATTACCCCCCAAAAAGGAATTAATCATTATTACTACTATTTTGAAACCAGTTCTTAAATTTAAAAAATAAGTTGTCTTATTTTTGCCTGGCTATTTCACTGTTTATTATAAATAAACTAACTTTTGTAATAAAAAAAACTGCATACCAGCATGATCCAACTGGCACCAACATTTGTAATTTTTTCAGGACATTATTGCGAGTTAAAACCTTACAAAACCTCGTTTCTATGTAGAAGTTACGGTCTTCATTTTCCATAAAAATCTTATTATACAGGGGAAATATATGTGTTGTGTACCACACTAATACTGATGTCCAATATGTAATAATGTACACCTACTGCTGGGCAGGGGTTAAAGGTCCCGCGTGAGTGCTAGAAAAGCTGTGTAGGTGATGAATGGATGTTTCTGTTAATTCTCCATTATTTCTGCAGGAGGTGAAAAGGTTTAGCCCAATGCGCAGTTCTGCTCTCATGCGTCTTTTCCGCCGAGTGCGCACTGAATAACCGTGATTGTATCCTTTGTTGTGCTCTCAGAGATGACAGATTATAATCAACAAGACGAATGAGGTCAACTCATTGTAGAAAGCAACGCATTTGACCCTCGCTTCTTCACAGTCACGGACGCACGCGCACTCAGACACACACACACACACACACACATGTACACAGGGAGCGTACCTGGACTCGTTCCGGCTGTGACAGCTTGCATGCTCGACGGGGCACCGGCGATGCGACCCGGCCGGTCAAGTCACACGCAGGTTGCAGGTTTCCCAATGCCTGCACACAATTGAATTCCTGGCATTCTCGCTAATGTTTGAGATTGAAGAGCTACAGTTTCCACTTAGAAGCGGCGCACATCACCCCGAACCCATTGAAAAGCAGAGTGGGGGTCACCACTGTTTGGTATACATCTGCTCCAAACAGGAAAATATGCGCAGATTTGATTCGCAGAAAATCCGGGAATTGTTCGAATCAGCATGAGTTTTTTTTTTCTTTCTCTCCTGTTGGAGCAAAAAAAATACTAAAAGTTTCATTCTGTCCGCCGCACATCTGTCCCATTTCTACATATTACTCGCGCTGTTTATTTTTGCAACGCGTCCTCTGGTGAATCTCCAATGTAATCAACGTGTCACGGTGATCTACGTGATGTTTTCAGCGACTACTGATTTCTATCTCAATGACAAGCCCGCGAGACAATAGATTACATGTAATAATTTTTTAATATGCCAAAATAATTACAATAGAGTGTGATGATTACAGCGCCACAGTTTATAAATAGGAACCTCGCGTTTGTTAACTGGACCTCTGGTCAACAGAGGTTCATCTAATGTCCAGAAATATCGCGTCTATAAATACACACCAGTGTCATCTATTCATGGAAAACATGGACTGTCTTTTCACTGAGGAAAATCATCACACACTGACCTCTGTTTGCCCTCCGGCCACTCAAATGTCACACAGTCTGTCCAAATGAGGGCTGTTGGCCTGCAGAGGGAAGGTACAAGAGGCGGATAAAGAAGCCACTTTTGGAGGTTTTCTTAAGTGCAAGTTTGACTTTATTTTTTACATTAAGTGCCATCTCATTTATGATAAATTCTCTGAACCAAACCTCACTTCACCACACAGACAGTTTGTTAGAATTGCACATCACCTCTAATCAATAACTGGATATTTGAACGGACAAACGTAGCATTTACCAGCATTTAGCTGATGTTAATTTCTACTGCGGGTTTTTACAGGAACTGGCAGCTTTATACTGTAAAGGGAAATGCGATAAAATGTTTCCGCTCTCTTGATTATGAGCTGCAAATTGCTTTGTCGGGATTTAAATGGCAGGTCTTTTCCCATCGTGCACTGATGGAGTCTATTTTTAAAACCGCTTTCCTTTTGCCCCCCCCTCCTCTTAAAAACTTCCGCAGGGTTGGCAACAAGAAGCTATTAGGATAACTCTTCTCCTGTTAACATTCCAATTAATCAAAGATGAAACCGAATTCCCACAGGGATCATTAAGGGTCTGCACCTGTTCTTCTGATACTGTATAATAAACCAGCGCCATTTCTTGGGCAGACTTCGGCCTCGTGGGACGATGTGAGACACATAATCACTGCAAGCCTACTATCAGTAATAAAAATATGACTGCACTCGGGGATGGACGCCAAACGACGAGCTTACCTCGCAACCAAAACAATCCCAATATTTCCTTACTTTCATTATCAGGATTTGCTTAAATTTCAAAACAGTGCAGCCGTGTTGGGGTACAAATTGCATGATAGGTGATACACACACATTTAATGACCATTTTTCAGATAAATCCAGTGATGATTCAGTCAATTATTGGCTGTTATTGAAACACCGCTGCATCAAATGTTTGCTCAGTTTTCATACTGGTGTTTTAATGCAATGTAAATAATAGGGTTTGTGAATTAAGTCCCAATCTATTGGCTATAAAGTGCACATGCAAAACAGGAAGTTGGCTTCAGGCCTGACCCTTGCCCCGCCTCTATCTGCGTGCCAAACCAAGTCCCCGGTCGGATCCCGGTTTCAGCCATATTTCTTTCAAGCAATTACATACCTCTTGGCAAGGCCTCACAATTAAACAAATGAAGATATTTTGATATCCATAATTATACGCATTCACATGAGGTACCTTTTCAAGTTGAATATGCTTTTTATTACACGCTTATCAGCCGTGATGAGATTATGCACAGTGTGGGTTTGGCCTGCGTTAGGGTACATTTAATCAAATAAGAGGAGCAGTAATGGAAGCATGCTGGACTCGGGACTGCACTGCAGAGGCTGCTGCCTTTGAGCCCAGCTTGTGTTTGGCAAATTTCAGACAATGAGAGCGTTATGAGGGGGAACTCCGAGGGGCAGCCTTTGACCCCTGCCCACCAGTAGGTCAAGCACATGGCATATGACACATTTTCTACATATGAGATGAGCTGCATCACACATGTTTGCAGCCTGAGGAGGTTGTTTGAATGTACTTATTGCTGACAAAACTAGTTTTTAGTTGATGTATGTTTCTGATCATGGTGTGATGTGGTGATGCTGTCTCAAGGTCATCGACATGGGACTGTAACCAGGCGAGTATCCACGTGCAGTTACGACACAGAGTATCATCATTCAACTTTCATTAAATGCAGTCACAATGGGAGCATATTTTCTACAGAAGTCATCCAAATGTGCTCAAGTTCTCTGCCTCAATTAATGAAAAGTGTGCTGCGTGGGTCGTTGCTGCCCCCTAGTGGCATGAGAAAGTTTATCATCTTGCAATGTGACTACCTCTGTTGCTTGAATAAGCCAAAGTTTAAATTCCCTTTATAAGAGTAGAGAACAGTCTGTTCTCACTACAAAACATCCCACAATTTTTCAATTACTGTGGAATTGATTTAGTATTTCTAAATGAACCAAAAGAGTTTTATTAGTCAATGTCCTTTATATATATTAGTATTGATAAAAGTGTACAACAATCATACAAACCATTTGTTTTTATCAGGGTAAGTAGGAGAAAAACCCACAATGCATCTTGTGTAAAGGGGTAAGAGGGCAGCTTTAGCACCACTTCATTTGAACAGCAGCACAATCACAAGGTATAGCTCATAACTTGTAAATAAAACCTTTAGTTAAACACACAGTTAAAATCCCTCTTACTTACCTCTTTATGTAGGCCAGACCAAAACTAGTTTTCACAAATGATAAGCCTTTAGTAATAAAAGGCACAAAGTGAAACCCCACTGTGTAAAAGTTTGTCATGTTGAATGAATCCCTGGTCTTTTCAAACCAAAGACATTTTAACACGACACAGTTAAACACACAGGTTTAAACATTATGGCTGAATTCCATTTAGCTGCTTCACTCTCAGCACTCATTGTACTTTGCAAGCAGGCTCACTCTCACACTGTCACAGTTTATGAGAGCTGTGAATAAAAACAAGCCATTGCTAATGTGCCTAGTAACACCTGTGTTTTACTCACCATGATGAGTCAAAATGTTAGAGAAAAAGACCTTTTTTAATATTGATTTTAACTACTGACTGTATAAGAATATGCATGATATGGTTAGCTTACAATCATTGGTTTTAATACTTCAAGAGGAATTAAACTTTATGACACATGGGAACAAAATGATAAAAAATTAAAGGCCTGGCCTATTTTTCACAAGTCTTAAGTGACGTTTAGAGACACTAATCTGCCAGCTGTTAAGACACTTAGCAGTAAACATCTCCAATGAAGCTGCTGAATGGCCAAAGTGTGGTTTAACAGGGCTGTAAGTGTGTGAACAGGGTGTGTGAGGGAGCTGGATGACACTGAGAGCTGACATTTTACCAACCGAAGTGACTGATCGACCGGTGTGTGCAAAATAAGCACTTAAAAAAACATTTCCAACATTTCCGAAGACAATCAACAGTATAATTTTTACAGATTGTGCATGTATAATTGAGAAGCCAATGGTCACATATTTCTAATTGATCAATGACTTATTTGACCACCAGAGGGCAGCAAAACTAATCAAACTAGACGCTCTTACATGGTTGTACATGACTGTGAGTAATTGGGGCATTGTCTCATAAGGATGTTAAACGCTTTACTTTAGTGGTTAAGCTCTTGATTAAAGACTAAAACGTGCTATAGATACATTATCATCCTGTTGTCTTTACCTGATGAGCCACATTCACTAGCGCTTTCGTGAAGAGGAGGTTGAAAAATATTGTTTCCGGGTGAAATCACTGCCCAGAAGTTTTGTGCCGGTGGTGGATGTGGTTGCTGGAAGAAAGCCGGCTGCCCTCCATGTCTCAACCGGAGAACTGCACCGACCAACTTCAAACACACAGAATAACACCAGAAGAAAGGGCGTGTGGCTTTCACAATAAAAGCCTCGTGGTTACAGTCAAATGTGCTAATTTTTATAAAAACAGCAATAAATGCAGACTACTATGAATGTTTATCCCCGAATACTGATGTTGTCTTCTGTAATCTTTTTAAATGTGGGCTAGTTTTTGATTTGAACATAGTAAAGAGCAGAGCGACAGCCTGTAATATAGAGATGTTTTAACCTGGAAAAAAATGATTCACAACTTTAAACTCTACATTCAGGTTAAACTGTGGGGTTGTAGTCGGTCATGGAGGTGCTGGACCTGGATCTTAGTGCTCATAAATGCCTCACAAGGGGCAACAGTTCCACGTGTTGCAATGGTTGCCTGTTCAGACCAGGATATAGTTCAGAGTAAATTAAAATAAAAATGTGCATGGCAAAATTTAGTATTTTGTATACTAAAATGCCCAGTTATACAGGGCTCACGTGAAAAGTGAATGCAACACAATGCTTTTGGCTACAGGAAACACATTTAGGTCACATTTGATAAGAACTACACCGTGTTTTTAAAAAGAACAATAAATTACCTCACCAATGTCATCTGATGATTTTATCATTTCAAATCTTTATGCTCCAGTTCTCATTTAAAAGTCTGTTTTTATACCTCTGACTTTGTTTTCCAAAACCTTTTTTAGCCCATAAAACAATTCTGACTCAGGTTTCTGCAGGAATTTGTCTTAATTTAAAAACGTAAAAACTTGAATTTAATGCAGGCTGCTGCCGGACATCAGTGAGGGATTTTTTTATTTTGAACTCGTCGAGCGGAGGTCCTGCTTTTCTCTTCCTCCCCCTGACTTGACGGTGCTGGCGGAGGCGGCGGAGGCAGAGCTGGCGGAGGAAAACGCAGCGGCGGTGCTTCACCTCCTGAAACAAACAGGAAGCAGGTCGCGCTCGTGTCCACCTGCGACGGTCGGAGTGTCCTGCGCGCGGAGCCGTGGCTCGTATGACACAGACACATTTTCTCTGCATGTGAATTTACTCAGACGTGAAGCCAAACAGAAAAAAACAGCGACATCAACTTTCAGCTGTGTGTTCGTCCGGTTCATTTTTCAACGACCTCACAGCACAGAGAGACTGAAGGTAAGTCTGCACTTGTTCTTGTTGGGAGATTGATTTTAATCTTTCACTTGTCGAGTTTGGGACTTCACACCAATCTCCGTTCATCAATCTGTCAATTAAGTGCTGCGTTATTAGACTGCCCATTAACAAACACAACATAGCTTAAGAACTTCAGCTTATTAACAATAATTAAATTTTAATTCGACATTTACCCACCAAATAAATCTATCAGTTATTATTAGAAACAATAATATGTTTGAGATGACTCGTTTTGAATTAAAACAACATTCACTTGAATTGATTATGATGGGCGTTAGCAACAACAACTTTTAAAGCTGTTAATTTCATGAACATCTAGCATCGTTCCAGGCTACAACTATACGCCGATTATCAAAGGAGACTCTGTGGATGTAATATGAATTAAAAACAGTTTGGAAACTTGTTGACCTTCACCGCTAACCGAAATAACATTAAACTCATAAAGTTAACAATGTTAATTGGTCCCTGCGTACGAGAACAGAATGTAACACGAGCATTCCGCAGTGAAAACACAGCCGAGATGGATCTGATAAGAACTAACTGTACTGACACCTTTCTCACTCAGGAATTTTGTGTTAATGATCAATTTTTTGACTCAATATGACTAAAGTTCTTAGAGTTATTTTACCCAGCTTCCTCACAGATCTTATAAAAACTTGGATTTCTTCTGTGTTTTTTATTATATAACAGCAAAGTTTGAGTTATTTCATATTATATAGCCCAACTCTCAGAGAGGACAGACCCCTGCCTACAATTAGGTCATCTGCATTCTCTCTTTTTTGGGGGGATAATTTATTTTAATTTGTACTCAGATGAACCTTTTCTACTCCTCCTGATCTCCAGTCACCCCTGGGCTCTGGTCTACATTTCAGAGAACATGGTCTCTAAAAGAAAAAAAGTAGTCCAAGTGATCATTGGGACACGTTGCTCACTCTAAAATGTGTCAACGATGACAGCTGTGTCTGTTTTATTTAAAGAGGATGTGAAACTTTGGAGTGTAACTCACTTTGTCAGCTTTTTTCTGCCTCATAGTTTTAATTCATTCAGAGGCAGAAGTCAGCGTGGGATGGTGCTCGAGCTGATTCATAAAAACCTTCATGAGTTTGTGGTTGAATTTTAGTGAAATGTTTCCACAGTGTCCGTCCTGACCGGCTATATTAAATTAACGTGTTGTGGGCGAGTTTTGAATGGGCAGTTCTGCTGTTTGTGAAGAATGTGACAAATGATGGGTGACTTTACGGTTTGGCTGCTTCTTCAGAACTGTCATAGTTTAATTTCAGGTCTCTGCGTGTCTTTGGCATGTCAGCCACCCTGTTTCCAGTGAAAATATAGAGGCTAATTGCCAACAGTATTGTATGTTTCAGTCCTTTATAGGCTCGTGGGAATTGTGATCCGCTCGTGGTTGAATTTGCATGTTTGCTTGAAGTGTTAAAGTGACAGTCGATTTCCTCTTCGTTCATCAGAAATTGATTTTTGGATCTGTTTAGTTTGAGATAAATGTGTGTCAGTGGACTCAAATCAGCCTGGAGTCACAAATTTGATGAGTCTGAACTCGAAAAATCCAAAAAAACCCAAAAAAAACTTGCATTTCACCTTGGACTTTGACACCTGACTTTACGTTGCTTTTAGCCATTTTATTTACCTTTTCTCAAGGCTTAAGATCAAAGAATGTACCATTAATCAATTAACTGCTGCTCAGTTCCCTGCAGGTTGCTGTTAATTCTTCAGATCCAGTTTGTTTCTATCCAATCAAATGTACCGATACCAAAGACAGTTTTGTTTGCATACTGAAACTTGGCAGTAGTAATGAAAACAGACAAATTGTGCAGGCTGAAGAAATACAGATGTTGAGATGCAACAACTTCCAGTTTTGGCATTTGAAGTTGCACAGATCAGTAGGTCTTGACTTGTTTTGGGACCAGAAACTCAGAGTTTGGGACTTGAGACTTGAAACCTGCTTAAAACTTGCAGACTTTGAATTAATTTAATCTCTGAAGTGCGCTGACAGAAGCTCTGTGGCGATAAATTTAGAGCAGCATAAAGAAGATGGAACAGATGCGGCCTTGCTGATGTGCATGTGACGCCTTCATGTTCACCTACAGTTTTTTACAGGTGTTGTCGGATGTGAGAGATTTTTTTTAACCAAATCCTTTCTCATGAAGCTACATATCGTCGACTTGATATTGCAAAAGGAGGCAGCCAGTCCTGCAGATCAGTGAGCTTTACTTCATTATTGAAACATTGGATTTCAGCAACTAATTCCTCAAATTAACCAAAAACAGGCCTTCCATGCACTGAATTAGTTGTTTAATACCCAGAAAACCTGTTTTGTCATAAAATAATGACTTCCAGTATAACATGATAAAAATTTGCATCATTGCGCCCACAGTAACACATCTGTATCACTCAGCTATGATCTCGCCTGATCGAGGCTCAAGTCAGAGTATTTCATGTCATGTGAGACTCAATTTGACATTCAGTTGTTTTTAAAGTAACACACACACAGACGCATAACTTTAATGATTTCTTGACTGTTTTCTTGTACACATAATTTCATGAGGTATCTTCTCTCCTACAGTGATGCAGGCATTTAAACACATCTTCAAAGCATTCACACACATGTCCACCTGTGCAGCCCTCACACGGTTGATTACTCAAACCTGGATTGATGCTTGCAGAAAGAGAAGAGAATCTCAGAGCCACAGAGCGAGTTGCAAAAGAGGAGAAGAATTTCACAAGACAATTACCCAATATTTGCTGTTAATTTAGTTTTGTATTCACACAGCAGTGCTGCTCTCTCTGCCTGAGTATGTTTTTTCAGTCAGGCAACAGTCCTGACTGCCCTTGGTTGGGCGGGGTCTGCTTTCAGGGCCCTTAGTTCTGAGGTAAAGTCAGAAAACACTGATAAGAGCAGCTGACGTCATCACGCAGACATCAGCCAACAATGCTGCTATTTACTCAGAGCCAGATTTAGCCCCAAAGCAGGCCTCCTCTGACAAACTGAGAGCAAATGAAAGCAGAATTCTAAATAAGTGCGTTTCCTGGAGAGAAAAGATAAGTTTTGCAAACTCTTGTGACGTCCATCTTCTTTATCACCAACCTTTTAAAGCTGAACTTTACTGTCAAGTGATGAATTTTTCCTTGAGTCACTCCTGATCTCTGTAGTGGTTTAAGTTGAGCTACCTGAGTGATACAGTGGGTTTAAAGTAACAAAGACAGAGAGTAAAGTGGACTGCAACAGTCGAGCCTTGCTCCTGATCTCAGTTACCAACAGTATGGTGAAATAACAAGAAGAAACTCAGAGCAAAGAGGCCTGTGGGGTTTTTTTTTTTTTCATACAGTCAGACCTACTTTACATGCAGCAGTGTGTCTGTTGTTGGTAATCAGAACGGTAATGCATTTTACTGGGGCAACATGCTTCACTGTGCTCAAAGAATCTTCCAGTCTGCAGGGCTGAGCGATATGGACGAAATCGAATAACACACCGTTTTTGACCAAACGCCTCGATATTGACGTTGCAATCATATCATGGAGAGGACTGCAGGGATGCTGTAGGCTTAACTTGATGCTATTATGAAATATTAACACAATGAGATTCATCATAAGTTATCATCGACAATGTGGAAATAATGACTAAGTGGATAAAAGCAAATAAAAGAGCGGCTATAACTGTCTGGAAGATTATAAATGTTCTACAGCAGTGCAGCTATGGGATTATATTGATACTGATGCTGCGTGTCGATCAGATATTTGTTGACAATCTTATTAGAGCTGCTCTCTATAACTTTGTTCAAAAATTAAGATAAAGACCGTTGTGCTTCAGATTTATAGGATGTCGAATTTGTAATTGTTTCATGAGGTTTGTTTGTGTGTTTAAGTAACTTAATTTTTAACTACGAGGGTCATAAAGAAAAGCCAACCTTGGCTGCAGAGCAAAAAATATAAAAGAAAAAAAATAAAAAGATATGCAGCGCCAAATGTAACTGTTTGATACCAGCAGTTTGATCATCGTATCTTATTTTATTTTACTTATACCGTCCTTGGAAGTCATCCCCCAAATGCAGCCCAGGTGAAGCAATCTTTTGAGTCATGTTGAGACATAATAATGTTCAAAATCTGAGAGAATATACAGCCTCTTATCATCAGATCTGCAGAATATCAATATATTTCCCAAAGCTGCGAGTGTGACGATGAAGCTCATCAGGACATCGGGTTTTCAGCTGCATATTTCAGCGAGATGAAAGTAAACACAGCATGCAGTCTGCAAGTATTTGGACAGTGATATGTTTTTCGTTGTTTTGGCTGTGGTCCACCATGTTGGATTTCAAATGAAACAACCTTGATGACCCGGTGAAAAATGCTATCAGGGCGCTCACATCCACAGTGGGCGAACAGTGTGGGAAAGCCTCGAGTCGACGCGTCAGTGTTTTAGTCATTATTTTGATTTTAAATCCAGTGGTGCTGGAACGCAAAGTCCACACACTTACAGACTGTATATAGAGCTGAATTAGTGTGTGACTCACCAGATTTACATCGTGTGGGAGAAAGTCTGCAAGTGGGCGACTGTTTCAGTCGGTATTTTCCTCCTCTGATGCTGCCTGTGTGTTATTGTTTTTTAAGGAAACCATCTCTGCATCCTGGGATTCATGATGCTGAAGATGACTGTGATTTCAAGTCAGAGCTCTCCTTCCTCCGTAGAATAAATAATAATAACTAACTTTGAATAAGTGATCTTGATTTCTTGATAACTGATGTAGCCTGACACATCAGTGTGACGATAGAGCTGGAAACTAAATATACTCAGCTAGCAGGAAGACAGAATGTCCTGGATTTAAATGCAAACACATTATAAAAGATGGAAAAAATCAGATGAGTTGATTTTTTTAAGGCTGAATATGGAGAAAAATTACAAGCAGTGTGTGTGTGTACAGTGTCAGCAGGCTCTGCTCGTATTGAATCAACAGTCCTTGACCACATGATGTTTTTGTTAATTTTTTTCCTGATGAGTGGTTCTCCACCGCTGAGTTTTTTTGTCTTGCTGATTGCCTGCTGTGTTTGAGTACAGCTAAATGTAGCTGGAGCTCTGAAAGGCACATTATGTAACTGCACAGAGGCTGAGCAGTGGAGTAGCATCTGAATGTATTTGTTAAAACACCACAAATATATAAAACACCTGATATATATATTTTTTAAAAGACCCACTTTGGCAGCTTTAATTGTAAAGTCTGTTGTCATTGTCTTTGGAGTGAAACACCTGTTTTACCTCTTGTTTTTTGTGCGATACACCTTTTCTTCTCTTCTCTTTCACCACCCCCCCCCACCACCCCCCCACCCACACTCACCCACTCTCACTCGCACTTCCTGCTGTTACACTTTTAAAGTAATCACCTCTCATTACAGTGAAAGGGTTGCGTAACATCCTCTTAAAGAGAACTATGAAAGGGAGACGTGTTGTTTTTTGTGTTTTGTTTTTTTCATTTGTGTGTGTGTGTGTGTGTGTGTGTGTTTGTGCAAGCTGCCTTTCACAATTTGTCTGTGAGTTCACAGTTGTCCTCTCCGAGA
>JAPZDY010000024.1:5106164-5119640 GCA_029783645.1 Ctenochaetus hawaiiensis
TGTGTGTGTGTGTGTGTGTGTTTGTGCAAGCTGCCTTTCACAATTTGTCTGTGAGTTCACAGTTGTCCTCTCCGAGACTCAGCCTCTTTTTTATTCCCAGTGCTGATGAGGAAAGGGAACCGTTCCAACTGTATCTCACTGCTCAGAAAAACCTAACGTAGAAATGGAAATTGCCATGGGAAGAAATGTGACTGACTGTGAAATGAGAACGGCCCGCTGGAATTCTCCACTTTGCTGCACAGCAGGCCGGGGCCTGCCGAGGAATGCAAGAAAGACAGCAGGAGAGAGAGAGAGAGATAGAGGGAGACACAACGAACAGAGAGAGAAATGATGAGGGAGGAGGAACAGAAGGTGAAATATCTGACAGAGAAATCTCTCTCTTTTTTTTTTTAACACAAACAAAGCTTTAAAAGTCTGTCATCATCATCATTATCACCAACTCCCTGATCCCCAAAAAGACAATTTTTTGCTTTGCATAACCATCATAAGCTTGACTGCTGGATTATTTGAAGGTTGAAGTGAAGATTAATACTCTTCTCAACTCCAAAAATGTAAAAAATTAACTGTCAGCTCTCAGAATCAGGTTTAAATCTAATGTTTTTCCTCTAGAGGCTCCAGTTTTACCCCGACTCTCATGTAGGTGCAGCCATCTTCATAGACTATACCTAATGTGCACGATAGTCTATGTATTCAGATATTTATTTGGAAATCGTAACGGAGATTCTTGAATTTAAGAGATCTACATAATAACACAGAAAACTAATGCACCCCTTTAATTCTTGGTGATTGAGCTGCACTAAATTTAGCCACAATCACTCTAAAATGTAAATACTACAAAGCAGCTTATGGCTCCACAGCATCTTTCTGCTCACCGAATTTGACATAAAAGCAAAGTAAAGAGTGTGGAGGGAATTTGTCGAATCAAAAAAACATCATAGCTGCTTCAATCACTTGCATGTTGGACATAAAGACCCTTTAAACTGGGATCTGCTGCAGGCTGCCTTGTGTGACACAGGCTCTTGTTGCTGTACGGTATCCTGTGGTGCTGGTGTGATCTCTGCATTCAGCAGCTCCTCTGTCAGAAAATCGAAGTGAAAAGGAAAACTATAAATAGATATGTTGAGAAAAACAATGATGCACATTTGGTGTCTTCTCGCTGTTCAGCTGTCAGCTCCAAAGTTGTTGCCCATTATCGTCTCTAGCGTGTCTGTTCACTGAGTTGGCGTTCAACTGAGGAAGTGAGACGGTGATAATGAGTCAGTAAGCCACTGAGCCAGCCAACAACGCTGATTATATTTATATTATTAGCACTACACATCATCAGATATAAGAGAGGTATGTTAGAAAAGGTGCAACGTCCAGTCAAAAGAAGGGATAATCATCCGGTAGGAGAAGAAATAAGCCATTTGATTACACATCGTCTGGTTAATTATACACAAAGGCAACCACTGAAATTGGTAAAACAATTACTTACTGTTTGCACTTTCTTGTGTTTCCTGCAAAAACAGGTCTGATGATGTTGGGTTTGTCGAAATGACACCTGATCTGAGACCAGCTTTGGCCCACACTGCCTGTATGAAAAGATGGGGGCATCTTTATCGCTCTGCTAAATTTAATTTACATTTCTCACTACTTAAGACCAACATGTCAACAGACTTTACATGAATTCATTTAATTGGATGACATACTAAAACCAAAGTCTCATTTTTGTGCACATGCTCATGCTCTATGTGTTGGGAACATCTAATGAAAAGAGCAATGGAATTGTATATTTAAGTATCTCTTGACATTTAAATTTAACAATATCAGTGTAGTTAAGCTGAATGAGATGCAGACTCAGTGTGAATGCATGACATCTGATAATGTCACGTGTCAAAGTTCCCTCAATTAGCTCAGATTTTTTGGGTATAATTAGAGCATAAGAGCAGGGTTCATATGTTTAAAGGTGTGCATGGAGCTACTGAGGTTTAGGTTGTCTGTTGTAGCAGCTTTGCTTCTTCGGTTGCATTAATTTGTGAGGCAACAAATCAGAAGATAACCTGTTCTCACAGAAAAGCATCAACTTCTGACCATTTCCTTTTTTAATCTCACTGAGGTGGAACTTCAGTTGACTCTGTATTTGACACTAATTGCGCACAAACGAACAACAAATATTTGCGTTCACTAGTTTATGTCGAGGATGCAAGTGACATTTAAAAATTACGTCACAGCTGAAGCTTTGCCTTTCAATGCACAGTGAGTTATTTAACCCTCTGCATGTAGACAGTAT
The DNA here is from genome assembly GCA_029783645.1 of Ctenochaetus hawaiiensis. Classification (NCBI taxonomy): domain Eukaryota; kingdom Metazoa; phylum Chordata; class Actinopteri; order Acanthuriformes; family Acanthuridae; genus Ctenochaetus; species Ctenochaetus hawaiiensis. Next base: position 5,108,434 of record JAPZDY010000024.1, read on the forward strand.
TTCTAGTAAAGGTGGCTCAAGCTGTGACCGAATAAAAACTGACAACTAAACCACACAAGAGGCTTTGAAATTGTTTTTATAGACATACTTAAGCAAATACTCAAATAAAACCTAACAAACCCATAATGTTAGTGTGTATTGAGCCAAGATGAGCTTTTAAAGGAAAGAACACAACGAAGTAAGCAAACCCTCTGGTTAATGAAAAAAACACCTTAAATAAGAGAAGAATAAGTCTCAATTATTATTCATCTCTAAGATTAATCTCTCAAAAAACCTTTGTGATTGAAAAAACAAGCATCTGTGGTTCACCATCTCTGCTTGTGGTTGTTTGCTGTTGTCTAATAGAAACGGTGGCTCGATGTGTTAACCGCAGCAGCCTTTGGTGCGCAGATGGTGTCAGATTTAGTCACTAAATCAGCCTCCTCTTTTACCTGAGAGGGCAAAGCCTCAGCTTCACATCTGTGTGTCAGAGCGTCCTTGCAGCACAGATCTCTGTTTGTAACTGCGGATGACACATGCACTCTGCTGAATGCATGCATCAAGCCCTTGGATATGTTGATTTTCATATGATCCAGCGGTTTACATAGAGACCGTGGTGCGTTCACATGCTGCCATCTCATAAATATTCCTCCACCCACATATCTGCACATACCAGAAAACTACTGACACTTTTATGATTAGAAACATCTTGATCGAAGTGTCTGTTTTGAGAGAAATGACTGTACATTGAGAATTACAGTAGAAAATGACTTCTTTAAATATAACTTCTCTGCAAGAAAATTGCCACACTAAGTATGGAAACTTTTAAAAATAAAACACTGAGGAAAGAAGAGGATGTGACTTCATTTTAGGCTTTAGGCTTTTATACACATGGAGCTTAGCGTAATCTTTTTCCAGTGTTTGTTCCATGTTTTTGAGAAAAGGGATGATTACTTTAATCAAGCTGTGTTTAGTGGCAAAAAGGGTGTTGAACAACTTCACGCTGCCCCTGTGAAGTCATTGCATCCATAAGTCTGGACAGTGTTAAGAGTTTATCTCGATCTTCTTTTTCCATTCACCCTGTAAAACTATATGACCTATTTGTGTATGATCTCAGCCTGCTACATCATTGTTTGTCTGTGTTGTAATTATGGTGTTTTGTCCAGGTGTGTGTGTGTGTGTGTGTGTGTGTGTGTGTGTTGTGTGTGCATGTGTGTGTGATCTGCGATGCTGTACCTCACCTCAGGCCGAGACAGACCTTTGCTCAGTCAGTCAGCCGGAAGGTAACTGATTTACTGCGTATGAGGGACACTTTTGAGAATAAACACACAAACACACACACACCCAGACACACACACACACACACACTCCACCTACGTAAGGGCAGCCTCACAATAGCAACTAAAAATAGAGATTGAAGCATGAAGCTAAATAAAGGGAGACGGGGAGAAGAAGTGAGAGAAGGTGACTGAAAGACTCAGAAACCACACAGACATGGATTGATTGAAAGGCTTTAAAATACGTCTAACTTTCCCTTTTAAAGGTAGTGAAACCCCTGCGGTGTGTGTGTGTGCTGCTACCATTGTGCAGCTTTAAACCAGTGTTGTGAGGACGTTTAGGCTGATCCTCACCATTTAAAGGCACTTTTCGAGGGTTAATTCTTGGTTTCAAAGGTCAGAGTTGATGTTAGACATTAAGCTGAGATGGTTAAGGTTTGAATAAGTGTAGTTGGGATTGTATGATATCAAAGAGGGTCCTCACAGGGAAAGAAAGATGTTTCTCTGTGATGGTTGTACACATCCCCCTATGCTGACGACTGGGCCTGTATTTATTGTAGAGGGACAGTGCTGTTTTGTTGACGGTGAGGTCGTGATGACACATGGACAACTGCAGCAGCTCTTCAGGCCTCTCTTGGTTTTTTGGAGTGTGTAAATTATTTCTTACTGCTACTTAACTCTTACATTCCTTTTTGCATGGTTTAAGGTTAGAGATTAAACGCTTAAATTGTGAGCCATCCAAGTGATTTTATGTCTTTAAAGGTATGTTGACATCATGTGATATTCATGAGCTTGATGAAGGTTTTGGTCAGTACATCTTATATATAGATTCTACGTTTGCTCTGGTTTAGGCTTTGCTCAGGGTTAACTCATAGCTAGTAACAGTAGGAAGACATTATTGTAGTCTCAGGGGAGGGGCTGCAGAAGGTTTGGTTTATTATGTATACCCCAAAGGGCTACGAAACACATATAGGAGCTTCCACATGACATTTACGGCCTGCGGGTTGTAAGAAAATGAAGGATTTTTATGAGAATGGGGGAAAGTGAAAGCATGCTTCTGCAGTGAGTGTCCCACATGAGTAATTCAGTGAGAAATAGCGGGCATACTGATGGGTTGTGAGTGTGTTTTGTGTGTGTTTTGTGTGTGTGTGTGTGTGTGTGACCAGAGGTGAGGGACAGACCTCTGATAAAGCCCACAGTCATTTTTTTACATTTGTATTTTAGCATTCCTCACATTCCTGTACCAGAGGATGGGTGGAGGAGAGGAAGGGTGTGTGTTTGTGTGGGTGGAGGGGTGTGTGTGTGTGTGTGTGTGTGTGTATGTGTGTGTGTGGGTGGGTGGGGGTTGTGCTTGGTCAGTTAGTCAACCAGGACAGAGTACGCTGGTCTGAAGTCCATGCGCAGTTCTTCCTGCTTAAGAAACTACACAAGACGCTCGGATCATCTGAAGCTCACGTCACCGTCCACTCCTCTGGGCGTCGTGCTGGAAATTTGTTTTCTCGGTGCTGTTAAACCTCAGGGATAACTTCAGTTTCGTGAATGGCCTCAGTTGTTTAAACTAACCCATTGTGGTCGTTCCCAAAGGCTCTGACGTTACTCTGAATATGCAGCTAACGTAACAAACTAAGACTGAACACTGGTGACGTATGAGTTCAGAACAATGTTCAGAAATCATGTTTTTCTTCTTCTTTTTCCTTATCATTGTTATTCAACTGATTCTGAGAATAACTTTTGTAGAGGTTAAAGGATATAAAAAATAAAATGTTTTTACTGGGGATGTAAATTATTTCCCATTAATAGGAAATGAAGGTTGAGAGAACAGAACTATAGTATGACATTTAATGTTTCTGTTGTGTTGGAAAACGAGATGTAATAAATTAAGTAATGGCCGAAATAAACCGACACTTCCTTCAGGGTGCACAGATAAATTTTTTCATTCTATCACCGAACGTCATCAGCTTTAAAACACACTGAAAAAACTCTTCACTTTACAGTGAGGCTGGTTCCAGAGGGCAGGGGAGCAGAGCTAACTTTGGGCTTTGTCCTCCAGCAAAAACGTCATCACCGACTACTTCATAGTGAACCCTCTGTCTGTCTGTCTTCCCCTCAGTTTCTCCCAAAGTCCCTCTCTCACACTCACACACACATGCACATTTGCTGCAGATCATGTGATGCTCTGAGCTGAATCGAGCCGGGGAGTTAAACATTGGCTGTCTCTGGCCTTAGATTTTATCACTGTGTTAAACAGCGCACTTCCTTGAACTGCTCATAGCCATGTGCGGTCTAACTGAAGCTGCGTGTGTGTGTGGACACACAAGCATTTAACTCATTTTCTGGGGAAACCCAGAGTCTCAAAATTTTCTGTGAATTTATCCTCAGTGCTGTTGTCGATCTAACTGAGTCTGTCTGCATGTAAAACATCTTTAACTCCACGAACACACACACACACACACACACACACCAGAGTTTTCTGTTGTGAAGCTTTCTGTGTCACACCCTAGTAAACAAGATAGAGCATCTTAACCTCTGGGGAAAAAACAGGAAGTTTACTTGCCTCCGTCAGAGTGTGTGCATTGCGTGTCATCTGTGTGTATGGCCTCACTGTGTTTTTTGGTTTTTTTGCTCACTGTATGTTTGTTTACCGTATCGCTCGGCTCACATCTCGGTTTCCAGTTGCAGCTCTTTGAACTGTTAGCAGATGGGACTGATGGAGAGGCCTCGGGCCCTTTGCACATACAGAGATCGTGTCCTTCACTTCCTGTCTGATGAAGACGTTTTGAGCCACGAAGGCTCGAGGTGTAGGCGTTGTAGTCCACCACAAGCTCTCTGGGTTTCCTGATCTTGAGATTCATCTGTTTGTCTTTGCAACAAGTGATGAAGCTCTCTGTCGGTCCTCTTTACTTTGTGTGGAAAAATAGTTTCTAGGTGAAAACAACATGGATTTAAACTGTAACTTAACTCATGGAGGCAAAAAGCCTCAAGGCAATATGTCAAGGTATTTTTATGTGTTTCTTTTGTTTGTTTTGCTTTTTCACTTCTCCTTTTTTAATTGATAAAGATAACTAAAGAAGGAAAAGATGAATCATTCAGTGTCTCATTCAAACAATGCTCTGATTCATTTGTTTGTGCTTTTGGAGTCGAATGTTACGGTTTTTAAAGCCTTTTCAGACTCAAAAAATGCCAGCAAGGTGAAAACTTTTGCACAAACTTTTCAGTCATTTCTAAATTTATCTGCACGTTGACCTTGAGTTGAAGGGAAATGATGAAGGGAGGCACAGGGGACGTTTGGTAAGAAACGAGTGAGAGTGAACAGAGGGGTCAGAGGGGGCGCTTTGCTGTCAGTGCTCTGTACTTTCTGTTGTCTTATCTCGAATGACGTGGCAGCTGGGGCCTCTTTCACTGTGGGGGAGTTTGCGTCAGGTAATGCAGGCTTGTTTTTCAGCACACACTCCCTCGCTTAGAGAAGCACAACCGGGCCTGTCCTGTTTCCTGTCTGTGCGTTAATAAATCAACCATTTCGTACCACTTCCCATTTAGTTACTGTCTTATTAACCTTTTTTTTTCCTTTTCTTCTGTTTGAATTAATACTCGCTCACTCTTACTGTGAAGATGTTTCTCACATTTTGCCGTTTCCCCCTCCTCTAATAGTTAATTCTGTCCTCTCGTCCTTCAGATGAAGCGTCCCAGCTACTATCCAGACATCTCCAGCACGGAGCAGAGGCACAGGAAATAAGACTTCAGGAAAAAGCAGGTAAAAAAAAAGTCTGTGTTTGTGTGAGCATGCTGTATCGTGTCATTACTGCGACCTACTTAACCTGTGATGCCACTGTGCGTGTGTGTGTGAGTTTATGTGTGTTTGTGGGAGAGGAGGAATGGAGCGCTGACTTGGCTGGAATCTGAGAGAGTAGGCTTCGTCCTGACAGGCGGGGAATGTGTGGAAGTCTGCCAGCAAGCTTTACTTTCAGAGTGAAATCAGTGTTACACCACCTGAGTTCACTCTCACCGCATCATCCCCATCCTCATATCCTCTTTAGCTGCATTACTGTGGAACTTCTCTGGATAAAATAGTCCCTGTGTTGTTTTGCACCTTGTTTACGCTCTTCTTTCTCTCCGTAGCTGCAAGTTTACTGTTGTTTTTTCTCTCAGAGTCACTCATTTGAATGTTATTGAGATACATCTTCCCAATGAACTGTTGAAGAAGCCCCTTTCTCTTTAGAATAGATTAAATGATCGGATGATTAACCATGTAAAATTGACAATTAAACACTGAACTGCAGCCCTTTCAGTGTACAAACCATAATTTTTGATCCACCATTGGTTGGCACAAGTAGACCATGTGAGCCTGCAGCTTAAAAACTGCAGAATAGAGCTGCAATAATCAATCCATGCATGAGTCCATTGATTGACAGGCTGGATATTTTCAGTGTTTTTTCAGTCTTTTAAACTATAAACCTTTATCAAAGCAAAACTTTATCAGCCTGATTAATCAACAAGGAAATGACAGATTTATTGTAAAAGATATTATTCCTTAATTGGAGCTCTTATGCATGCATGAATATGTTGTGGTTTTAGTTCCTGCTCTCCTTCACCATGATGGCATGTGTGGTAGCTGCAGAAACTCCCACAACAAACACTGTTTTTACTTCCACCTCCTCTCAAATGTGAGGTTTTATAAAAGTGGTCGTACAGGTGCAGCTCTGACAGCCGGCATCATTAAAAAAAAAACAAAAAAAACCCCTCCATTTCCTGCTGTCAATCAGTTCCGCTGGCCAATAACCACCAATAATCAGCACAGATGCCTCCCACCTGCACTCTGTGTTTGTCTCCCCCCCCCTCTCTTCCTTCACTCCTACTCAAATGTGGAAAAATAGCTTGATCCAATTACTCACACTGGGTTCTGTCTCCGGTGTTCTTCCCATATTATAACCACATAGCAGAGAGAGTTTTAATGGAATCATCACATAAACTTCTCATAAGACAAACGAGGAACGTATGTGCAGACTTGTTTTTTTTTTCTCTTCTTTCCCAGAAATGACCTATTGAATGTACTTTTTCTCTTGCTTTTAATATTAAGCAGTGTGTTGAAACCCTTTGACTCACAATCCTAGGAAGCCCTGCCCTCGGGCTCATTCTTCACAGCCTGTTTGTCTGACATTATCCTTATGGCTCTGACCTTGCTGAACGAGGTCTGACAGAGTTTGTGTATAATTAGACTTTTGTGTTTTCAGTCTGGACAATACAACATGTACTCATACAGTTAAAGAATTATAGATGGAGAGTTATAAAAGGCGGTTTTTCCCCTGTTTTCAAGAACAAAAGATGCGTTTGTGTGTTCGTCTCTGTAGTTTACAAAGATAATGCAACATATTTGGTGCTGATATCTGATGGGTGACATTGGCTTGTGTGTGCTGTATTAATAGTTAAACAGGAAGGTACACTGTGGCAGGACGGAGTGTGTAAAGTACAGATGGATGGATGTAGAAACTGCAGAGGCAGACACCAGCATGCCATTTACCGCAGCTAAGTGTTCCCAGCAACCCAGTCACCTCTATAGCGGGATGACAGCCGGAGCCAAGAAATGTCTCTCATTTCCAGGCTCTGTGTATGTGTATGTGTCTGTGTGTGTGTGTGTGTGTCTGTGTGTGCCATTCAGTGCCAATGTGTGGCTCTTTGTTTATGAGGGAGATAAATGGTGGTTTGGCAAGATGCTGGGAGACCAATACTGAAAAATCAGCAGTGTGTGTGGGAGCCATCCCTGCTACATTCACAGCCCGCTCTCTGTTATTTTTGTCCATTCCTTTGCAGTCTTTCCACCGTTTTCACAATGTAATCAGCAGCTGCGGCGCTGCGGAGGCTGTTTGTGACGAGCTGGGATTTTCTTTAAAGGCTATTTTCAAACTTCCCACTTTTGAAGAATCTCGTTGCAGAGAGTTTTGCTTCTGGCATTGACCTCGAACAACCTCTCAATCAGCTCTGTTGTTCTTTCGCCGAACTTGTTTTTCACATAGTTCTATCAGACTCTCTTGCAGGGGTGGGGATGGTGGTTTGGGGGGGAGTTTGTGGGCGAACATGGAGGCATGAGACAAAGATACAGCAAGAGACAAGTGCATGTCTGTCCTCTTAAACCAACAGTAGGTCAGTTATTGTAGTTTAGCTCGATGATTCGGCCCAGTGATCAACAACACGGCGAGCAGCAGTGCCTGAACTCTCAGGTCAGTTAAGTTGAGGTAGTTAACTTAAAAAAACATAAAACCAAATTAAACTCTTATTTGAGTCATAACTCAATCCAATCTGAACACATGACTTGATACATTTATCATAGATGATCTCGGTTTTCTATCTCATAAATGTTAAAAAACCTGCTTGCAAAAAAAGATGCTCTTTACAGCTCAACTTGTCTGAGAGTTATGATGCTCTAAGAGTTTTTTCCATCAGCAAAGGAATCTAGTGACAGTTCTGTATATGAACACACTGCAAACAGAAACTGAAATTACTTTTAATCATGGCTGTTTCGATTTCAATATGGATACCAGTATCAGGACTGCTTTTGAAACTGCCTGAAATGCTGGATCAGGTATCAAGTGGCTTTGCAACAGTGAGATATAGTGCAATTTTTTCATTATAAATGAAGTGAACACTACAGCTGTATGCAATTGAACAGATAACATCAATGTAAACTGATCGAACACGAGCCAATTTAGCATCAGAAACTATTTTTGAACACCTCTGTGAAATGTTTAGACATTTAAACAACAAAACAACAGTATCTTGAAGAAATCAGGACAAAACACAGACAGTGGATCAACAGTAACGTCCACTTTACTCCTGATGGAAAAGATGATTGTGGAATTATTTTGATAATAGATTTATTGCTTTGATATTACAATGGTAAAAGGCCCCAAAAAATCCCATTTTCTAGCTTTTTAAATGTGAATATTTTTGGATTCAGTAAGTTAACTATGAAAGAATATGAACTATGAACATCGAGTTTTGCACGGACAAAACAAAAAGTCTTAAGATGCTAAACTGGGTGCATTTTGAAGATTTCATGGCTAAATAATTGATTTAGTAAATATAAAGCCAATAAATCAAGAATGGTTAAAATAAAATTATAAATTATCTATCATCTAAAAAGGAAACATATTTTGGTTTTTGGGCAGCTGGAACAAAACTAGCTGGATTTAATTTACAGCTGTTAGATCGAAGTCATAAGATGCGTTAATATAAATGGAAAAATATTGACTTTGAAAAAAAAACAAAATTCTGCACAACATGTTCAGTCCTTAATGATGGCTGTTCATAGTTTCCTCTTTGTCAGAGTTTCCGAGGAAGGCGCCCGCTGTCCTTTTTTTTTTTAAAAAAAGAAGCTGTTGTGTCAGATGGAACAAAGGCTTATCCTTATGTCACCCTTTTAGAGCAGCTGCAGTACATGATCCGTCCCAACATCAAAACAGGACGAACCATGCCAGCCGCATCCCACATCATTGGATGCTGAGGCGGAGGAGGGTGGAGCTCCAGTTATTCAAATAGTCCTTTAAAGATGAAACCATAGAAGAAAAAAAAGGGAAGTAGCCCATGATATAATCTTTAAAAACAAAAAAAAGATTTTCTGTATTTGTTTTGATGACATCAAGCGCATTTACAGAAAACTTGGATCTTTTTTTGTAGAAAAATGTTCCGAGGAGTTGCATTTTTTGCACTGATTCACTGCAAAAAGCAGAAAAAGACAAAGAAGACGTCATGAATAAGCCTCTGTGTGCGTGTGTGTGGATGTGTGTGTGTTTTTAATGTTTTTCATTTCCTGTTTCTCAGAATCAGATTGGCAGGACGGAATTTACATATGTGGCTTTTTTTCCCTTTGAGGTTTTCTTGTGCCTGTCGTCTGTGTGTCTGGACTCGCTTTGTATAATCACCTGTGGTCGTGATATGACTTTGCATAGCCGGAGGCTTTTCACTGAAGGTATAGCAAGCATCAGTTACGTTCAGGCGCTTCGCTTTGCGTGTCTGTCAGGAGAGCCGCTGTGTATTTACAGTAGTATTTGCTCTAATCAGAGGTACTTAGAGTAAAAGGAGCAGCTTGTTTACATGCGCTTAGCATTGACCTTTGTGGCTGTGTGTGTGTGTGTGAATGGAAGCTGCTAAAGGTGTGAGTAAGCCGCCTGAAGCTGCAGATCCCACACTGCAAAATACAGTACGTCACGTGAGCATAGCTGTTTATTGTAGGGGTTGAGTGGGGAGGGTTGCTGCATGACCGGGGCCATGTGACCCTGTTGCCCCCCTCCAGCCCCAGTGTTTTCACTGGAGCTCAGTGTGTGTGTGTGTGTGTGTGTGTTGGTCTTTGAGGCAAAGCTGGTGGTGCTTTGTGTGTTTGTCTGAGAGAGAGAGAGGGGGGAGAAATGTTATGGGGGGGGGTATTGGTTGTCGGGGTCGATGGGGGCAAGGGCATTACAAGGGCAGTGTTTGTGCAGGGCACGGGACCGTCCTTCGCTGGCACGCACGCACACACACACACACACACACACACACACACACACTCGGCAAAAACAGAGGCTTATTGTGGACGGCAAGCGCAGTTGGGTCGACGCACTACAGTCACACATTGTATCACTCTTTCTATCTCTCTCTCTCTCTCTGTCTCTCTCCAGCTCTTCCTTTCTCTTATCTTTCTTTCTATTTATCTACCAAAGATGACTGTCTGCTGCTCTTCCTCTGTTAACCCCCCTCATTGCTCTTTCTTTAACTTTTATTCTTGTTTCACTTCATCTTCTGACATTTTCATGACCTCATACTTCACCCGCTCGTTCGGCTCATCGGTCACATTTGCATCCCTTTGTTTCTTCCTCTCAAAGCCCTTCATCCACCTGTTCTTCAGTCGTCTTTAAACATCGTCCCGTCTCTTCTTACGTTCTCGTCTCTGAGGGAGGTTAGACAGTTGAGTCATGGAGACAGATCAGTGTTGGTGCTGCTTTCCGTCGCTGTCTGTGTGCTTCTCCTCACTTGTCTATTGTCTGTGAAGTGAATCAGGCTCTCGGGTGGAACATCACATCTGATCTGATCCCCCCCCACAGCTCTCTCACCCCTCTCACCCCCTCACACACACAAACACACACAAAGATGGAAAAACAACAAGATTAACTCATAATCCATCTTTATTACCTGCATTACAATTAAAATCCACATTATATCAAATTACTTAGGAGTAATCCACCATGTAATCACAACTCCTCAGTGTGTTTTTGCACTTCAGTGTACTGTCCTCTGATTTTAGATAGAAAATTATATATTTTGAGTTATGTTGCTATGGTATCCAATTGATTAGTATTGTTGGCTCATAAAACCATCCTCTTATCTTTTGCTTCCTCTAGTCTTTAATTAAAAACACTCATTGTTGCACATTTGTCCTTGTGTGATCTCTTTTTACACAACAATAATCATCTTTTACAACAGATTTCTCTGCTCTCTGGCAATTCAGCATCTGCAGGTTTATTGGATGGATGGCTGATGTGTGTGCATTGTTGTGTTTGTGTCCAAAAGGAGGTCAAGTACAGTGTATCTGCATATCAACAGGAATGTGAGACATATTCAGGCAGAAGATTTTCCCCTTTATTGAACATCAAATATTATTTCAAGCTATAATAGCTTTTCCATCCGGTCAGACTTTCCAATATGTTGTTTTATCTTCAATATAAATATGAATGTAAAAAAAAAATCTAGTGTGCAGGCTTTACATAAGCCCTCTGTGTGTTTGTGAGTGTGTATGAGGGTTTAAACCCTTTAAACACTTTAATGTGTGCAGTTGTCCCTCACTATAACGCGGTTCACCTTTCGCGGCCTCGCTGTTTCATGGATTTTTTTTAGTGCAATTTTGCATGCATTTTTTTACAGCGTTTGAACGCGCATTGTGTTCTGCGTCCTGATTGGCTAAGGGACTGTAGACCATTGTCAATCAGT
>JAPZDY010000024.1:5138903-5162983 GCA_029783645.1 Ctenochaetus hawaiiensis
CGTGTCTAGCCCGTTTAAGATAGTCCTAGTGAAAGGCAGCAAGGTGAACGCCGAGGAGACTGCCAAGGTAAACTGCTTCGTCCACATCCATAAAATGTTCATGTGGCTTATTAACATTTCTGTCAATGTGTCACTGCACGCACACTTTGGCCACATTTGACACACGGTTTCACATTTACACTGACATTGTCGGTCAGTTGAGGGTCATGAAAGGTTTGTATCAACAGCTTTGGCTTGAATGTGAAGCCACTCTGATATGTTTTAGATTACCTTGTTAATCTAAAGCATATCTTGCTAAAAAAAGCAAGTTGGAGTTTAAAAACAAGTTTGTTATTGTTTAGGTTTTTCTCATATTGTCATGAAAAAAACAACTAACAAATGTCATTTGTGTTGCCAGTTTATGCTATGATGTGCAGTATCTTCTTCCTCTGTGCCACAGAGCTCCATTGTTGCCCAAAAATTATTAAAAACACGTCAGGGAGTCAAACTGTCACGCTGGCTGACAAGTTCCTTCATTACCATGAACTCGCTCACACTATAGTTTGTTTTGAGTTGATCCCACATGTTCTGCTGCCAAAAATACTCACTGAAGCAACAATTGGGGATTTATAGTCCTTAAAAAAAGCATCAGTTACTCCTGTTTGAGCAATGTCTGCTCAGAACTACAGCTTTAAAAACTGAAACTGTATATTTGTGATTCATTTTTAAAGATTTATATCTTCACTTAAAATAAATGTAATAAGAGCTGAGAGCCAGAGAGGCTGCTAATGTCAGACTATATGGGGGAAGGACAAACTCTTTCATGGTTTTTGTTGAAAATCTAAAAGAATTAAAGAACATTTCTTTCTGAAATGGAGAAAAGTGTGACATTAAATCCTTTCTGTCCTTCGACATGCCACCCTCTCCCACCTGTCCAGGTCCAGGTGAGGGCGGGGCTCTTTCACGGTACCGAGCTGCTGTGTAAGCCGGTGGTGAGCAGCGAGAGCAGCGGCCGCTCAGACCACACGTGGAAAGACAACGCGCTGGAGTTTGACCTCTCCGTCTGTGACCTGCCGCGCATGACCCGCCTCTGCTTTGCCATCTACGCCGTCATGGATAAGGTCAAGAAGCAGAAGTCCACCAAAAACACCATCAACAAGTACCAGACCATCCGCAAAGCAGGGAAAGTGGTAAGAAAAAGGCCTGTAGTGAGTTTTATAAGGACCTAAAGAGTAACACAAACATCATTCTTATATTATCTTGAACTAATATTAATTATTTTAATAATTTTCTCTCTGTATGTTCCAGCACTACCCCATAGCTTGGGTCAACACCATGGTGTTTGACTACAAGGGCCAGCTGAAGACCGGAGACATCATCCTGCACTGCTGGTCTTCCTTTCCTGGTACACAAACACACACACAAACGTGTTTACTTCACGCAGTGTGACGCAAAACTCGTGAGACTGTTTCTGTTGTGCACAAACAAAGCGTTTCACAGCAAACTGCATGTAGCAGGTTCAAGCAATAACTTTTCCAAGAAGCTGTTAATTAACTTACAATGCTTAATCATCAGCAGCAGCTGAGTGACAAGCGTGTCTGTAGTCACTTGAAACTTGGTTCCACAGCTATGAACCAGAGATAAATTTGTGTCTTTGCAACAGAGAGAAGTTGCAGGCAGTCACATCTGGTCGGTAGCTGATGATGGGAGGAATAACAGTATTGTTGCTTGCGAGAAACTCAGGCATTTCCAGTCATTCCGTGTGGGCGTGTTGTCATGTTGGAGAGCCTAGTTTCCATTGCGACACAGTTCAGTTGGTTTGCATCAAATCTTCTCCCTAAGCTGCTTCAGAATGTCAGTGAAGTACTCAGCAGTAACAGTCTGACTCAAGTGGGAAGAATTCACACTCCTTAGCTCTGGAAATGTCAAAGAAAACCATCAGCGTCCTTTTTATTATTTTCCTGACCTGATGTGCCCTCATTGGTCTTGGAGACTACAGGTTCTTCCACTATTAAGACCTGTTGAAGACCCATTTGCAGACTCCTACACTGCTTCACCTGAAACAGGAAATGATAAATGCACAAGTACCAGAGGTCACAAAAAAGTTTGTAACTCAGGTGCTGAAGAACTTACTCGATGAAGTTACTGCTTGCATCTGCTACATGCAAGAGGAACAGTCTCAGAAGTTTTTTAGTGCATCTCATGTATCTGCTAATATGGTTGAACTGGGATTAAATGAGCTCACTGATGCATGTTATTTCAAATGTACCCATGTGTTTCTTACTCAGATGAACTTGAAGAGATGCTGAATCCCATAGGAACCATTCAGACCAACCCGTACACTGAGAATGCTACAGCACTGCACATCCACTTCCCAGAGTACTCGGCACATCCCATCGTCTTCCCTCCCTTCGACAAGGTCAGACAGCTGTCAGTCATCGTACAGAAACATACCTGTGTGCCAGCAGGATTAAGTTTGTAAAAGGACACATGACGTAGTTGCAGTCATGCACAAAAGCATGTCAGTCTGCCGTTGTGTCTCATACTCAGACGCCGTCTGAACTTTTGAGACCTCTGCGACCTTTTTTTTTAAAGACTCGACTGCAGTTGAATTTGTCATCACCATGGCTTTGCAGCGCTCTTCGTAATGGTACCTAGTGATTATGATGAAGTGGTGGCTGTTAGCAGGAGTGGATAAGAACGTGCTTGGCCTGCCTAATGCGCCGTATCAGTGTGTGTCTGTGTGTGTTGACTCATAAGGTGCTCACTTTCTTTCTTTGCAGATACTGGAAAAAGCTGCAGAGATTGTAGGTGCAAGCGACTGCATAACCATGGTGAGTCGATGCATTCAGACGAGCAGAGCAGGTGAAAATAAAGCGACATATGTGTTTCATGTTGGCCTTAGACAAATATTCATGCTGCCTTTATGACTCTGTATTTTCCCACTCTCTCACACACACACTCTTATCAGACTCGCAGCACAAATATAAATAGACATATACAGCTAGTTTCCTTGGAAACCTTTTGTTATCACTTCGACAGGGTGTAGCAGCAAAAAATGTTTCAATCCCCTTCAAAACTACAGACTCTAATCAGATTACTTGTGTATTTTCCAGACACACCGCCCCTCAACTAAAACCCCACTCTTGGGTGTGTTACGGCGGTTACGTAATCATGTGTTGTGTACAGGGCTTGTCTGAACGCAGCCCTCTAAGGTCAGATAGGTGTGTGTGTGTGTGTGTTTGAAACTAAGGATTAGCTGCGACTACAACTTTGTGTTTATTTTTTGGCTGTGTGTTAGTTTGTTTACAGTGTGTTAACAGAACCACACAGCTCCTCTGATTCTGGTCTTTTATGGTCACAGTTTTCACATGTTGTCACTCAGTTTTATATTATGGGCTGTTTGAAGTCGTCCATTTTGATTCAGATAGAATAAAGCTTGTTTTAACGGAGACAAATCAATAACATCTCTCAGTTTGTGGATTGTGATGAACTGCTTCCAAGGCAGTTCATGAGAAGTTGCTGGATACTTTGATATACTTCTGCCCCCTTGTGGTTGTTTTCAGTCACTGTTGCTCTTTGTCATCCTTTTAAATTTCCTTAAACCTCTTGGCTCTGCTCCCAATATTCCTCTATAAACGCTCCTCTTTCCTTTCTTCCTTTCTTTCCTCTGCATCTTCTTCATCTTCTCCCTTTCAAACTCCCAAACTCAACCTTTGTTTTGTTCCCTCCTCATCGTGTCTCTCAGGGTCGTGGAGGTAAGAAGTTCCACATAGAGCTGAAGGAGATCATGGAGCGTGACGCGCTCTCGCAGCTGTGTGAAAACGAGAAGGATCTGATCTGGACACTACGCTGCGACTGCAGAGAGAATTTCCCCCAGTCGCTGCCCAAACTGCTGCTCTCCGTCAAGTGGAGCAAACATGAGGACATGGCCCAGGTTAGCCAGCATAACCAGTTTTTTTGTTTTTTATAAGAAAAGGTTTAAAACACGCTTGGTTCACAACAGTTTGGATGTGGCTTTATTTTTACAAGGATGGGATTTGTAATTTTAATAGTTAAATCACTTTGCTCCGGGTGCTTTTTTGAGCCTCTCTGGTCTTTTTAAGTTGTTGATTTGCTTTAAATTCAGGTAATTTTGTAAGAAATACAGTTTCTTTTTGATCATTTTCATAACATATTTTTAAAACTTTAAAATACTTTAAGATACACAAAAATATAGATATTTCACATGAAAAATGACCTTTAAAAATAAAGCCTTTGTACAATTTATCCTAATATTATCTGGTTTCAGCTGTAAGAATTATGTTTTTTATTGGTTGCTTGAGGTTGAATTTCTGTCTTAAAACAACGATGCTTTTATTTTGGTCTAAATTACTTGATGGTTGACGTGTCCAGCTTGAATGAGCCTGTGAATAACAAACACATGTTTGTCTCAGCTGCAAGCACTGCTTCAGATTTGGCCCAAACTGTGTCCCAGAGATGCTCTGGAGCTTCTGGACTTCAACTATCCCGACCAGTATGTTAGAGAATATGCTGTTGGCTGTCTGCGTGATATGAGGTAAACATATGGATACTCCCACACATGCAGCTTTATATAACACAATGACCTTCAGTGGTTTTTCTTTATCTCATATTCAAGCTGCTACATTCAAATCAGCATCCACTGCAATCTAGCACCCTTTGCTACATTCCTCCTGCTCATTTGCTGTTTAATTTTACTGTAAATCAATGTGTGCATGAGCTCCTGTTTAGGTACAATGAAGATAAAAGCTGGAAAACCTCCTCTCATGCTCGTCCTTCTGTTTTTCTGTCTTTCTTCCCTCACCAGTAATGAAGAGCTGTCGCAGTATTTGCTACAGTTGGTGCAGGTGTTGCGTTACGAGCCTTACTATGACTGCGCCCTTACTCACTTCCTGCTGGAGCGTGCCCAGGCGAACCGCAAGATTGGACACTTCCTCTTCTGGCATTTACGGTGTGTACCGACTCAGGCAGAGTGTGTTTTTGTGTGTGTGTTTGTACATCTGGAGGAAAGAGAGAGGGATTTTTTTGTGTGTTTGTGAAAACAGCTGATCATAAGAGCTCTCTCCTCTGACTGTGGCTGCTCTGCTGCCCTCTACAGGTCAGAGATCCACATGCCAGCTGTTTCAGTTCAGTTCGCCCTCATCCTTGAAGCCTACTGTAGAGGCAGCATCCCTCATATTGAGGTTCTTAAAAAACAGGTGGGTTATAATCACCCGCAGTCTTTTATTTCTTGTTTAATGCCCATGCATGTTCTCACAGTGTGTTTCTTTTTCATTACCCAAGCGATTATGTCCCCGTCTCTCAATGCTGCATCTAAGCAGGCAGATTTCTTCTTTACCAGCTCGTACTCACTCTGTTGTTGCTGTTATTTTCAGCCTCTAACAGCAACAACACAGTGACCTCTGACCTTTGCTCTCTCCAGTGTTGTTTCTAACAGTCACTCCTTTGGGCGCTACCTCCCACTTCCTCATTTGCAAAGTCATTTATCTGGCCTCTTTCCTGTTTGCAAGAGCATACACCCTCACTTAGGACCATGTTTTAAAAACTGTTTAGGAAGAGATACAAGGGGGATGATTTCTATGATTTCTTGGCTGTTTTCAGTCAAACAAATCATCAAATATTCTTCAAACTTTTACAATTGTTTTGTGCCATTTTTTTTATTTGTCTCTTGACCTTCAACAGGTGGAAGCCTTGAGTAAGCTAAAGTCAGTGAATGAGCTCATTAAGCTGGGAACCATCAAGAACGCTAAGACCAAACACTCAATGTTGACCAAGGAGGCCATGATGACTTGTCTGAGGCAGAGCGGATACTCAGAGACTCTGTCGGACCTGCACTCCCCTCTAAACCCCCACGTCCTGCTGTCAGGCATCAAGTAAGGAAACACTATGCTGATCACGTTAAACTTTTCCTTCTATATTTTCCCATTCATCATTCCCCCTTTCTCTCTCCCTCTCTCTGGTTTTCCCATCAGTGTGGAGAAGTGTCGGTACATGGACTCAAAGATGAAGCCACTCTGGATTGTTTACAACAACAAGCTGCTGGGGGGAGACACCCTGGGAATCATCTTCAAGAATGGAGACGGTAGGAGGAGGGAGATTAGATGAGAAAAGAGAATAGAAAAGGGAAAGAGGGAGGGTGGAGGAAATGTAGATTAACTGCAAGGTTGTGATGAGAAAGAATTTGATTGCAACATTATTGTTTGAAATTAAGACATTTTTTCCTCATTTTCTCTGTTTTGCAGACCTGAGACAAGACATGTTGACCCTCCAGATTTTGAGGCTGATGGATCGGCTCTGGAAAGAAGCTAATCTGGACCTCAGGTGAGGTTTCTGTGTGTGTGTGTGTGTGTGTGTGTGTGTGTGTGTGTGTGTGTGTGTGTGTGTGTGTGTGTGTGTGTGTGTGTGTGTGAGTGAGTGAGTGTGAGTGAGTGTGCCTCTGTGTGTGTGTCAAACAGACAGACAGACGGACAGACAGACTGTGTCAAGCTTGTTTGTTCCTGCTCTCTGTGGGGAAGGGGAAGCTCTGGTGGGGCGCAACAAAGGAGGGGAGACACTAAATTACCCCATGCTAGTTTGACCTCCAAACCTCTTACACCCAAGACATCCACACACACACACACACAGACAGACACACACACAATATCTACATTACATCCTAATCAAATCCACACTTTCGCACTTTTACAAACCCCTTTTCTTCCTTCGTCATACGCTGACACATCTGGAGCCAAGCGGAGGAGGGGGTTGTTTTGACAGTTGAGCCTGAGGACGGTGCTTCGGATTACAGGGACATGAGTTCAGAGTTCGAACACAGTGACGGCACATTGTGAATGAAGCGAAGGACAATACAATGAAACCGTTATGACCTGGGTTTGTTCTCCGTGTTTAAACTTACTTGTCGGTCGACTTCTGATTTATTTAAACTCAACACCCATCAAGTTGAGCAAGAAATGTCTGCAAAGCATTTGGTCTTTATTAAATCTCCGTCATTCTGGAAATAAAATCACCAGCACTGACTCATGGCTGATATATAAGACTTTGGGGCCACTATGACAGCGAGTAACTACAAAAAAAAAGGGATTATTCTGGGGAGGATTTGTCCAGCAAAATTCTGAAAACGAAGAGCTGCTGCCATCTTGAGGAAAAAAGGAGTTAAAATGAAGGAAGAAAAAAATATGTCATCATCTTGCTCGTCTGTGTGCCAACACGTAGTCGCCATATGGTCTTCACCAAATGCCCCCATCTGTCCGTCTCAACTCAGTGTAAACAGAAGGATATTGAATATTGTCTAACAGAGTGAAATACACTCAGGGGAGAAGCTATGAGCATTTATATAAGCCAGAGCCTAATAACTTAATATCTTATATAGAGAACAGTGGAACTGCATCTACAGCAGCAAACACATGTAAGCTGTCATCTGACATCTCAAATCGAACTTAAGCTTGATTTTGGTGACTGTTTTCTCTCTGTATGTTAAAATAAATGTGACAAAAATTAGACACTTTGACTACAACATCTGATAGTTTTTATGATATGTGTATATTCGGTGTTTAAAGTATGAAAACATCTAAATGAAGCGTAAAAAAATATATATGTGCACAGTAGTTCTGAGGCTTAGGTACTGATTGTGAAATAGGGTCTCCACGTCATCCATTAATCCCTGATTATCAACTCCAATTTTGGCATTATCCCTCTTGGGACCATTAATTTATCTAATTATGCGTTTGGAATGAAGATTTTTAAATTTTCAAAGTCATAACTTCACATATTTGTCGTATATCCACAATGTTTCGACTGATATCACTAAGCCTTTTTCTTCTTTCTCTGTACATCATGCAGAATTGTACCGTATGGTTGCCTAGCAACAGGGGATCGGGCCGGGCTGATCGAGGTAGTCTCATCAGCAGACACGATCGCCAACATCCAGCTGACCAGCAGCAACGTGGCAGCAGCCGCCGCATTCAACAAGGATGCTCTGCTTAACTGGCTCAAAGAGAGGAACTCTGGGTAAGAACCAACTCTCAGTTTGGATGCTACAGGAAGTGTTACAGGTGCTATCGCCCACTGAGGGGGGGTTTAGAGGGTAATCCAGAATTTATTTAATGTATGTTTTGCATTGACAGCGATGCTCTTGAGCGAGCCATCGAGGAGTTCACTCTGTCATGTGCAGGCTACTGTGTAGCCACCTATGTCCTGGGCATTGGAGACCGCCACAGCGACAACATCATGGTCCGCAGCACCGGACAGGTAGGACAGACTCCTTCTTTTATCCGTTTCAAATTCTCTCAGTTTTTTTCCCAGTTACACACCACTCACTGATTGGCCGTCTTGTCTCAGCTCTTCCACATAGACTTCGGCCACATTCTGGGCAACTTCAAGTCCAAGTTTGGCATCAAGAGGGAGCGAGTACCGTTCATCCTCACACACGACTTCATCCACGTCATTCAGCAGGGCAAGACGGGATACACAGAAAAATTTGGCAGGTTTGTCTCACTTAGTTTATCTTTTTACCTTTTTTTCTCTTTTATCATCTTCTTCTCTTTGGAAAGCAGAAGAAGAATGCACAATAAATTATGAAATGAGAGGATTGATTTGAAATGGCGGACAACTGTCAGAGGGTAGAAAAGACAGTCAGAGGCAAAAGATGTGTGCATGAAGCCCCTCTGACAGCTCACTACGGCTTGTGAGTGCATTACCCTCTCTCACCAGGAGGTGGCAGCAGAGGTCCAGGCACTGTGGAGCATCAGGGCTTACTGTGTGAAAATGTTCTCTTATATTTTGCATTGAAGTGAGTGAGCTGTAGTTCACTTGAGTGCAAACTGAGGGGTGGTCCCCACTGATGAGGCACAGAGCCACTGCAGGTGAGACAGTGATGACAATTAAAATATAAGATATATTTATACATTTATAATATAAAAAACAAGGGGTAGTAGGACTAAGTCACACAAATGGATTCAGAATTTTTTTACCTTTTAAATTTGTTTCCCCTGTCATTATTAAGGATATATGACAAGTTTGGTTGTATGTGTGGTTGGGCAAAGACTTTATATATCTGGTTATGTAATCCCACAATGCTTCAAATTATTTCATAGTGTTGAGAATCTTAAGCTTTTAATGAGAAAATGAAAAATGTCAATGCAATCAAAAACACTAAATCTATCATTGCAGTAGTCTTGTCTGTTGTCATGGAGAAGACCTTTAAAGCATTCAAGTGCTGAGCTGGTTTAAATGCTACTTCAAAAAGAAAAACTTGGCCTGTTATATTCAAGTCTCTCTGGATCCAGTGATTAATTATTTGTTATAAATAAATTAAAACAACTTTGTGGACTGATGCTGTGTGAGTGCAAAATGCATCACATAAAAAAAATAAAAAACATCATGCAAAACCTTTTATTTAGGTCCCTATCAGATGTATCAGTATCAAAGTGATCTTGAGTCTGAAACTACACAAACCTCAACACCGTGTTTGTGTTACTGAGACTGCAGAAAAAATGCACGTGGCTTTGGCATGAGCACCGGCTGTATGAAGCAGCACTTCGAAATGTGCATTGTTTATCAAGTAGGTATCACAGATGGAACGGGCGGGCAAGTCATTCTGTGAAAACGGAAAAACCCTGTGGGTTACAGTAATCTGTGTTATTATGACCTACATTCTTAAATACACCACAGGAGAGTAAACATGTGGAAACAAGTTCAATGTAACATCAACTTTATCTGTACCAAGGTTACTGAGGCTCAAAAACAATCCAAACATCTAGTGAGTGATGAAGCTGCCCTCTTATGTTTTGTGTTATGGCAGCAGCCTATTAGCATCTGCAAAGCTTATTACTGTTAAACTATTACTAAGCCTATTACTCTAAGCTCGAGATGGCAGAGTGATGGCTTGTTAGCAGCCTGCGACCATGAAACATCATCTCTAATAGGCCGAAGCATTTTCCCAGGTCTATACATTTTTAATCACCTAGACTGAATGAATTTATGCATAAAACTCAGTATGAACAAATGACATTTAAGCTATCGATCAGTCTTCACAGCTGGATGTGTGGTGATGTACCCCACCTGACATGGAAGAAAGATCAGCTCACAAAGATGTTTATCTCGTAAAAAACAAAAAAAAAAAAGCGGTAGTTGTGATGCATTGCGCACCAGCGTACGTGTGTGAGTGTGGTAAGTGTGGGTTCAAGATAGAACACTGTGTGCCAGTTTAGAGGGCATAAAAGTAAACAAATTGTGTCTTGAAAAAGGAAATACCCACGTGGATGCGACCACAACAATCAGACTACGTCATTCGTCTCAAAGAGGGGGGTTGTTCCGCATGACAGTTGCTGAGGAAACTATTGAAAACATATAGCTAACAAATAAGAAAAATTAAAGTATGTAGAATAGTAACATGAACAGTATAAATATAAAAAATGGAAAATAAATATAGAAATATATAAAAATATGTGCATCTCACTACCCTGAACAGCCCTAGTATAGACATAGTTTTTGATTGATATTGAGTATAAATGATACTTGGGATGTTAGGTATAAATGCTAAAGTCTGCCAGTATGATGACCAACATATTCCGTTTGTATCTGCACATTAAAGGATTTTTTCAGAGTCATTCATATCTAAAACATCTGAGCTGTTCATATATGAACAATTGTGATCATTTAAGTTTGGGAGTTTCTTGCAAGAACAAGGCCCCGGTCTTTAATGTCAGTGTTTGTAATGAGAGCTCTGAAACCACCTCAGGCTTTATGCTGACACACAATCAGAGTGTATTGAGTCAGTGCATGGTTGGCCTGAAACATAAAGGAAGTGTTTGTCACGAATCTTGAGCAGTGAGGGCGTGAAACCGCATTTAGTTCAATCAGAGATCTGCTTGTTTAAACATAAAAGTGTTAACATGTTCACCTTTTGCCGGGCAGCTGTGGCCTCTTTGCAGCAGCCATCAGCACACAGGTCATTGAGTCAGGTGAAGTCCCAAATCTGCATGATTCAGTATAGAAATGATCACACTTTACAATAAATGCTGCTGCAGATTTTTTTAAGATGTTTTCTTCCCACAAAAGGAGCATCGCAAAAGATTATCATGCTAATCATTGCCAGTTTAAACAGTTGTTTACCCTGTCCTGTGTAGTATGTGTCCGAAATAATGGACGGTGTATTTTGTGTCTGTTCTGATCTTGTAGTTTCCGTCAGTACTGTGAGGAAGCATATCTAATCCTGAGGAAGAACGGGAACCTCTTCATCACACTGTTTGCCCTCATGCTGACTGCTGGACTGCCTGAGCTCACCTCGGTCAAAGACATCCAGTACTTAAAGGTATTTCACACTTTACATGCAGCAGTTTTACATACGTGTAAAATTCTGCATCTTATCTCTGGACGTCTTTGGTTTGTGCATTTTGTGCACAGTCAGCTTAACCTCTTACCAACTTAATTCTGTGAAACAGAAAGGATGTTAAAGAGAAAAACAGAAAGCAGAGTCATTAAGAGCGTTAAAGTGCACAAAAACAAGATATAAAACTCAGTTAGTCAAACCTCATGAGAGATAATAGACCGCAAAGACCAAGCTGCATTTCTACAGACTGACTGGTGGAAAAACACTATTCATCAGGGTTTTTTGCAGACTCACTAAGATAATTCTTTCATTCAGGGTGTATTCATTCTTTTCATTGTAGTTTTTCCCTTAATTTTGTCGGTCATTATTAGAGAAGTGACATCAAATGAAGGGAAAGAGGCAAAATGAAGAGCAGCAGAGGCACTTTTTCTGGAGTCTGAAGCTTCTTGGCCACCACAATGCACCAACATTGCCATTTTTTAACCACACTATTCAATTAGTCTGCCACTCAACTAAGTCACGTGTCAGATTTTGGTGTCAGCATGTTTTTCTTATAAGCTCTGCAAATATTTAACACATTTTGTCCATTTCATCAATGTCCTCAACACTTCTCCATCCTCCTTCCCTCACGATTAATGCTCCTCCTTTCCTTCAATCCCTCTCTCCTCAGGACTCTCTGGCTTTGGGTAAAACCGACGATGAGGCGTTGAAGCAGTTCCGCCAGAAGTTCGACGAAGCGCTGAGAGAGAGCTGGACAACCAAAGTCAACTGGATGGCCCACAATGTGGCCAAAGACAACCGCTCCTAGAGCAGCTGGAGGACCCCTTAAAGAGGACACAGTGAAGAAGTGTGTGAGTGCACAGGAGGGGAAAAGGTGTGCCGAGGGGACAAGATGGCAGCCACCCTGGTTTAAAAAAGGGAATCTAGCAGAATATCACAGATTCACCCACATATACTGTACATACAGAGTGAACCTGCTCGCCGAAAACAGTTCTGGTAGCCTGCACACTCTCTGTGGCCCTCCTCGCCTCGCGTCACCTCAGCATGGTGCCTCCTGAAAATCCAAAACGCCCGGTCCTCTGACATTTCTGTGGAATCACGGTGGGTAAAGTCATCGCAAGTTTTGCACAGGCGCAACAGCTGATGGAGCACACAGCCAAAGGAAGGGAACTGAAGCACCCACTCTGCCCACACTAAATAAAAAAAATGAAATGAACTGTCCCCAAGAAGTGGACGACAAAATTCATGTGCTGGAGTGGTTGAATTTCGTCAGAGGGACTTGAAACTCAGCTTGTATGGACTCTGAAAGGGGGACGGCCACATCCCTTGAACTGTTTTACGTACAGCAGAGATAACAGATGGGCGGGGAAAGGGCAGAACTGAAAGGACAAAAAAACGTCTGACCCCCATGTCTTAAAACAATGTGCACAACGCCCACAGGAAGTGCATCTTAACTGTCTCACTCCCGCCGCCTCAAAGTGTGCCTCAAACTGCGGGAAGATTGTATTTTTTATGAGTTTTCTGTTTCTGTTGTCATATAAGAATTTATCATGAGATGTCTACGTGCCAGACTACTTTACTAGTCCACAGAGAAAAAACTGTATTAGGGAAATAATGATTAAAGAGAAGGATTGATTAGAGAGAAAAATTGATGCCCTGAGCCTTCAGGTCCTCGGAGTTCAATTGGACCATTGAACACTGGAATGTTTTCAGAAAGATCTATATGAGAAATTTCAAATAGTCTTTTAATGAACTGAACACTTAATTATTTTTTTTTTAGTTTCTTTAATTTTTTTTTAAATGACAATGTGCATTTTTTTTCTTTGAGTTTTTTTTTTTTAAATAAAAGAGCATTATTGGACAAACCTGTGAGTTTTCACCAGGCAACTTGTCTTAAAGCCTAAAAGGATGTCAGCCTTTGAAACCACCATCCATGCTAGCAACCATGTCGAATAAACTCACCGAGGAATAACTGATGCTTTTTAACATGTTAGGACCAAAACAAAAAAAAGCAAAATTTAGAAAATTTCTTTGTTCATACTGTGTTTTTAATTATTTCTTACTGAAATGAATGTGAAAATGTGTACTGCTTTCTTTTTAAGTGTACTTGTTTTATATGAGCAAGTGTGGGCGGAGTTTGGGGGCCGATGTGGGCGGGGTTTATCAGTAGGGACATTACACTGCGCTGCAAAGCTACTCCCTCGTTTTTTGACATACGGTGCTCCTCCGCATCTGCATCTGTGTTTGATTTTTGTGCAATATCCAAGTATATGAACCATATCTTATTATATAAAAACCTTAAGCCTGGCCCTAAGCCTATAATGGTTTTCCTCTGTTAGTTTATGTGTGATGCAGCTGTATTTCGCACCACTAGCCTTCAAAAGTCTCAGACACTGGATATTGTCAAATGTACAGGCTTTTATTGTTTTGCTGGTTTTTGTTTTCATAGGAGTTTTATTAAAGTTATTTTCCATCGCGCTACATTACCGCCTCTGGTCTCTCTACTTGTTGTGGACGTGGGTTGCGTTTCTGCTCCCACTCAGGGCAACAACATGAATTTTTTTCTCTGACTCGGGAGTTTTTTGAATCCAGATCAGAAATTTCAACCTATTTTTGCCTGCTTTATGTGCAAGAGAAAGTAAGAAAAGGAGGTTGACTCATTGAAAAAAAAGAAGGAAGCCATATGAGCCATATTTCATTCATCTAAATATGTAAAAAACAGCTGAAGGCTATAAAGTTAATATTGTCTGAATTACGGCTAACATTGTTACAAAACAAAATGACAAAATCTAGACTCTTCTATGATTTTAGTCTGAGGAGGCAAAAATAAGTATCAGTAAATGATGCTGTATCCGCCTCAGTGACTCAGTCATGTTTAAACATATTTGACAAACTCAAATGGAGATGAAAATAGACTCTCACTAGCAGCGGAAAAAGCCCCGGTCACTTGACCATTATTAATCTCCATGCAACCAGACCTGCTGCCAGGAGTCACTCTATGACAGGTTTCTGGCTCCTCCTCTGAGAGAAGAAACCAACTGAGGTCAAACAGCAGCTGAGTTGTTAGTATTTAGTATTTAGGCTCAGTGTTGTTTCCAAAAAGGACAAAAGCTTTAAGATGCGGAGTCAGATCCTGTAAAGTTAACAAAAAATGGCTGCTGTAAGTATGGAAAATGTGTAATTTTGTTTTATTTTGACAAGTTTAATTAATTTAGTGTTATTGGCAAATAGAAAAGAGTATGCAGAATAAAAGTACTTCATGGTAAAAGTATCATAGCATTTTATTTTACTTCATTACTGTGACTGAAGTTACTCTTGTAATTGGCTATTGGATGCACTTGTCCAGCTGTTTACTCTAGAACAAAACATCCCATTTTAGAAGCCCATAAGTTTGTATATAAATCTGGATTTGTACAATAACTGGATAACATAGTAATAACACATAATTAATGTGTAAAAGGGTTAGGGTTAGTTATATAGTTAATATTTTTTGTTATCTGAGATCATCTTCTTTGAAAGTTGAACAGCTGCTAAGATGAAGTGCAGCAGACATTTTGACTTGTTACAGCAGAAAAAAAAGCTCATTAATAAGATCATGAAAGCCTTTGTTCTATTTGAGTAACCCAGTAGATCGTCACAGCGTAAAAGTCACATCCACAAAACCAAAATTGGAGCAGCTAAATGGAATTTAACCATAATTATGCAACATTACCATGCCCCCGATGAAAACCATTGATCGCTTTGCTTTGTTTCTCGATGTTGCTTGAACTCAGTTTGCACTGGTTTTAAAACTGCTGATTATTCTGGTAAATTTGGTTTATTGGAAATGAAGTCGTTTTGTGTGTTCCCGCACTTGCATGTGTGTCAGCAGTATGTGACCTCTTATCGCTGCACTAGAATTAAAGGACAATGAGGGGGTCTTTGCAAATGTCACCTTCCTCATCATCCTGTGTGTGTGTGTTTGTGTGCTGTTTATCATCTGAAGTGTACAAAAGTGCTTTTTTGTTGCTGTTTGTATGACTCAGGAACTGTAATTCTGTCACTCTGTGGGGAATGTTAAAGTCTCTATCTTCAGCCATCGTCATTTGTCGCACTCTATTGCTTGAAGCCACAATCATCGCTCAGCGTGAAGCCTCTGCTGTCTGCTGTGTGTGTGTAGTTCACTGCAGTTACATAATTCAAAGACCCCAGTAGAGGGAAGCACAAACACCGGAAAATATAAAAAAGAATATAAAACATCAAATAAGAACTTTTTTGAAGATAGAAACACATTTAAAGGCAGTGAAACAACAACGGTAAACAAAAATCTAAATGATTCTCAGCAAAATCTCTCGTCTACAGTCGACATGAACTGGTGATTTCCTTCCCTGAAGCTCCCTCTAAACTCATCCCTTTTTTTTCCAATGACATCACTGACATCAACAGGTGGCTAATGATTCCTGCCTTTTGACATTCATGAATATAATGATGGCTGCCTTCAACACACAGGTGTTCGAGGACAGAGCAGCTAACCAACGAAGGGCTGCAGTCTTCCACTGACACATTAGCGACAATATTTTCCACTTCCATAACCTTAGCAGGCACAAACTTGACGCTGGCCTACTTTAAGAGATGTTTCACATTAAATGCTGGTTATAAAATTGTGGTGTTTTTATATTTACAGGAATGGACCAACACAGTTATGCATAAAGTCAACTGGGGTTGACACTAATATATCTAATGTATAACACAGTCAAGAAATAGACACAAAGGATTCTGGAGATGTATTCAAATTATAATACTACTTTAAATGAATAAACTCAGCAAAAAAAATTACAATAAATAATCCCATATACACAAATAGCCAACTACATAAGTCATAGGCATAATTTTCCTGCATAAAAAATTTCAAATCCCTTGTGTAGATTTGGACTGACAGGTTTTACATGACTGTTTAACTGGTATAATATCTTTCTTTTACTATCATAGAATGCAAAAAATGACACTATTTGAGAATTCAAGAATAAAACTTTTGCTGTTTTATGCCAGGTTAAACCTGTTTGATCAAAAGTGCTGGTCTGAATCCAACCCTGACTTCTCATCTCTGATACTCAATAGAAGGAAGTGCAAGAGATGATCCTGTGACTTCCCTCCAGTTTCCACGCTCCCTCTTCAATATAGAAAGCTTGATGGTGCAGAGAAGTCAGAAAAAGGCAGCTTTATGCATGGGCAGTAGCATATGCATATGGTTATAAAATACATACTAATTCTGGTTAGATAATCATGATATTCATGATGGTCTATCAAAGCTCCTGGGCTTTACAGATAAAGCCCCACATCATGACTCACTCCTGCTCAGGGAGTTCCACCCACCTGTAAGATCTCCACGTCTGCTGTCACCGCAAGCAAATGATGTGTGTGTGGGCACAAAAAAAAGAGAGGATGCTGATTGGATGGTGTCATCTTTGAAACTATCCCATTTTACAGTCAATGCAAGAGTCACAAGGAAAAAATGTGTTATGTCTCTCCAATTACTTTAATCTCTCCAGCCACACTGAAATCCACAACTGAGCGCAGCAAGTTTACACCTCTTTCTTGGGTGCTGTCTAAAGCCTGGAAGATGTCAGAAAACACAAAGCATACATGCCAAGAATAGAGTCTCATACAGTGTCAGGTTCTCAGCATGATCTATTACGAGCCAATTTAGAGAGGGTGGCGGCGAGAGACTTGGTCCTCACATGTTCCAGTGAGTGAACACTGAGCATCATGAGGCTGACTGCACAGTGTGCCCTTAATTAGAGAGTCACCTCAGCAGGGGGCTGCCACTTAAAACCGGTGTTCAACAGTACTCAGAGAGCTCAAGTCCAGTTTTCTGCGATGAGCTGTTCTATCGAGACTTGGCTTGAGAATAAGAAAATATGGTGTTGTGGCTACCATGCCAGCATGTGACATCAAAAACAGCTTAAATGTGTGCTCTCCAGTCCCAGCCACTCATGACAAACAACTGTGAGTGGGCTTGGCACAAAAGCAGAGTCCCATTCGTCATGACAGATTGTGGAACAAGGGTCTTTGTGTGGAATAAGAAAAGGGTGCACACCCTCATTTCTCTCAGATTCTGTTCATGATGATGTAAGCAAGACAGAGGGAGATTAGATTCACACACCCCACACAGCAGGCTACTTTGCTTACAGATGCGAACCTATAGCCTTCTTTGTGACTTTACAGCAGTCATGTATCTTCTTTATATTACTTTACATTTATGAAAACATGTCAATATTCTTGAGTAACAAATAACCTTCATAATCTCGGCAGTCATTTTGCATGTCCTTTGTCGAAAGAAGGCGGCATAGCTTTGCTGTGTGACGCAGTTAAGCCCACTGTAACTAGGAAAAACATGCGCAACTATATAACTACAGATGTGGACTGTTCCTCAACGGGTGTCTTTAAAAAAATCACATTGTAAAGTATAGTCTAACTGCTGTGTTAGTAACTATTTCTGTTACGAAAAACCACATGAAAGTCATGACGATTTACAACATTTTATTAACAATCGTCCTCGATACGTACATCAGAGCCGAGTCAGATTTAACATATTTTTGTCTGATTTTTCCTGCGATTTGTCGGTAGTCTGATGGTTTCACTTCCTGATTTTTGCATTTATATAATTTCAACACTCGATACGTTGTTTTGGCAACGGCGCGCTCCTAACTACACCACTCACGCCGCACGATACACACAACATGGATTTCCACGTGCAGTGGATGACTTGTTTATATAAAACGACGGACAGCGCTTCGGACCAATCGTATCGCGCCATTGTAACTTCGTCACGCTCTCCATGGAAACCCGTTATTTTCAGCCAATTGGAGACCGTTAAGGGCGGAGTCTGAATTGAGGTCGCGCGCAGAGCTCGCCGATTTGCTAGTAGGCCAGAGCCGGGGAGAGCGCCGGGGTGGAACCGTTGACTACAGTGTTAGCCCGACGAGCACGGTCTCCCATTGAGGAATACTGGATGTTTTAACTGAATGTTTTATTCACTGCGCGGCTTTGCTTCGACTCGACACCGAGGACGACGGATTCGGAGATTTTTTTTCCGCAGCACAGGTTGGTTTTCCTCAATATACGCCGTGTCGTTGTTGTAAGAATGAATAAGTGAGCTCAAAAAAATAAGTTGCATAACGAATTACGATGTGCGCATGCGCCAACATTCAGCTTGCTCTACTTATTGTAGTTTTATAACAAAAAAAATCCACTTTGAGGTTTTCTGTTCATTCCTAGGGAACGAAAAATGTCGATTTTTGTGATATGGTACCTCAGTGGCCCGGCGGCTGCGGTTTTACAGCGTTTTTCAAGCGATATCGTTACTTTTACATAACTGTGTCAGTGTACCGTGCAGTGGATTGCAGGTCAACGTGTGTGTGGATTTTGAATAGCAGGTCAACAGGAGTTAGAGGGGGGAAGGGATATTTGCTCCTATTTCTTTAATATGTTTTACCACATTTTCTTTAATTTAACCTTTATGCAGTGTAAGCTTATCGGTGTTCGTAATTAAATAGTCATTGTTGTATTATCTTTGACGTTTAACATAAGCTGTAAGCCAGTTTTCAATTTCTCTTGGTAGGACTAAGAGAAAGCATTTGGCAACAGTGCATTGCCTTATTTTCACATTTATTATCTGGGAAAAAGATGTAATTTCAGGACATTCGCTAGATTAATATGATATGTAACTATATGGACGTTATTTTGAAATAATTGAATCACATTTATTGAATTTAAAGGTTTATTTTTGAACTAATACTTGTCAAGGGCCCCTCAGAGGCCTACTGTCCTCACTTAGACTCACAGAGAAAACAGTTTGTCCCTCCATACTGTACCTGATAATAATGGGTTGATTAAAAAAAAATATATATCACTATAATGTTAAGGACTTCTTCATCTAAATAATGATGCTTAACCTTGATTTAAAGACAACTGGTAGACCTTGAGCTGATTTTGACCCCTAAATATAGCAAATTTGTTGCTTTTAAATGACCACATAGAGAGCAGCTGGGAGTCCTCCCCCAGTACAATAGAGTGAATATTCTCTTAGCTTTAGGGAAAATAACTTGCCTTTACACAACTCTTCCAGTTGATGCTTTAATCATCAGAAAAGTCTTACTGATATATCAGCACTCTTGGCTTGAGTCATCATGTGGGCCCATATAATTAATCTAATAATAATTTAAATAATATGTAGTATAGTGTCTGATAGTGTCTTTTAGTTGGTCTAAACATTAAATTAATAACTACTGACTAAATTAAATTATAACTTTGTATTTACTCAGTGTTCATCAAATAAAATAAATGGCCTAATGGGATTATGTAAATGATTAGCAGCAGTTTATTATCATATCTTTGGTGTCATATACTCTAGCTTTAACTCTGTGACTGTTCTTACAAAACGTATTTAAGCCTGTGCTTAGAATTAACTGTGGTGGGATACAAGTACAAGCATGTGGTTTTATGAAACAAGGCTACCACTGCTTTTGCGCTGCACTATAGCCAAATCCATGTGACTGGAGCAGCGTTGTATAATGCCTGAGATCTGTGCTAGTGTGTTGGGTGTAGCGCTCTAACAGAAACGGGGCTGAGCAGAGTGAGTTCAGTTTCATTATGTCATTCCTCTGCTCTGTCTGGAGAGTGACATGTTTCTGTGCGCATATCTCGGAAAGTTTTGAAGCTCTGGGCAGAAAGTTGTATTTCAGGGCTTGTATATTCTTGCCCGCTAATCTGCTTGGTGTTGTTTATGGTGAAAAGGGGTCTCCGGTTCCATGTTGCATGTTCTTGTTAACTTCTAGAGATTCTCCTCTATACAATTTGTTATACAGGAAATTGTAAAGAGTCCCGTATTGGGATGTTTTGGTTTATATGCTCTTATAGTTGTGCATAGTCAAGGCTGCTTGGATGTGAGGAGTACATATCTTCTGTTATTTTCATGACAGCACAGGATTTATTCTGTGAAATTTTATGACAGACCTCTTTATGTTGCAGACTCTGATGTAGTCTTTGTGAGAAAATGATTTCAATTGTATTGCCTTACTTTAAAAAAAATGTTTTGTAGCATTTGTTGTTTATTGTTAAAGGCTGCAATACCCTGCTGAGAAAAGGTAATGATGCTTGCAGTAAACTGACAGAATAACAACTTGCTGGCTTACACATAGTTAATGTGATGTTGTACTGCGTCATAAGCTGAAATACGTTATTTTTAGTGTTTTGGTCTTTTTTTTTTTCTCTTTGCCAAATGAAACAATAAGCCTGTGTTTCTAGTAACATGATTATAACCTGCAGTCAGCCTCTACTTCCTACTGATTGGCCAACACCATTCCAACCTGTTGTTACTCCTTGCTCACTCCTGATTGGTCATGTGCAGCAGCCAATAGGAAGTCATGTCTGTGTTAGCTCAGTAGTGGGTCATTTCCTAAGGTGGCAGTGGATGTGTGGGTGGTTGGAAAGTCTGCTCAGTATTTGTAGATGTTTAAAACATGAAAAATCCTTAAATAAAACTTTGAGAAGTTATGTAAAACTGCTTATGTAAAGACTGATGAATAGACAAGCTGCTGATTTGCACTCTTACATAAAAAAGCTGCAACCTGATCTAAGATTGCACAAAAATGGTGAAATATTCTGGCTTTGCTTCAAATACCTGATACCTTAAGGGCTGTAAGTAAAGATTATATCGATTATTGATTAATTCATTATTGATTAATTAATCATTTAGTCCATATAAAGTTCAAAAAAAGTACAAATGCTCATAGTGACATCATTAGATTGCTTCTCTTGTTCAACCCAAAAGTCCAAACCCAAAGATTTTTTAATTTCTGCTGTAATTAGCAAAGAAAAGCAGCAAATATTTACATTACAGAAGCTTGAATGAGGAAAAGTTTTACATTCTTGCTTTAAAAAAGACTAAAATGACTAATTGGTTATTAGATGGTTGTCATTTTTTCCCCCAATCCATTTATATAATAAACGAATAACTGTTGCAGCTCTCGTTGCCAGTGTTTCCTAATATGTGTTCAACAGACATAAATATATCTCTGACTGCTGCTGTTCTGCTGTGTGGGGTGTCGGAGGCGTCGGTGGCTACAGGGCTAATAAAAACCGATTCTTCTGTGTTTTTATAGCATTTATTTGAGAGAATAAACAAGATGTTTTTGCTTGTGAATGCTTCTTATAGTTGAACTGAGTTGTGGTTTTTCACCAGCGTGAAAGTCTAACCTGTTTAGAGATGTCGATGCCCTTGTTACTACCGGAGTTGGCAGAGGTCGTCTAAGGTGACTTGTGCTGTTACTCTTCTGTTGTTATGGCACAAGATAAATGTTACTGTAATGAACATGAACTTTTTAAATTTTGTTCATTGATTCAGGGGCACTGCACTGTTTAACAATGGGCAGTTTTTTCCAATTAAGACTTAAATGAACATGGCCAGTGCATACGCACATCTGTTTAAAGTCTATTTGTGTGGGATCTGTAACCTTGACATTGATGATAATGCGGTAATTTTTTGTTGTTCTTCTGTCTGTTTTCTTGCTTATTTATTAATAAATTTGTGAATGGCCGAGTCATTGGCTGTGGACCGAATGACACAACTTTAATAGTACAAATTATTTCCATGCAATTTTTCTAAAAACATCCAATTTAGTCCTGATGGTTTGTGTAGGCTGAAGGGTTTTGTTTGTGTTGTGTCTTCAGAGCTGTGCTTTTATCTGTGCAGACTCACCTTTCATATGAAAAAGCTCTTTTGAAAAATTGAACTGGATCACACTGGTTTGGGGCTTAAGTCCGCTCAGAAAGGGCAAACGGCGGCCTATTTACCACACAGACCATTTGAAGGATGGATGGCAACAGCCTTGGTTGTGTGTTTGTGTGTGTTTCTGGTTGTGTGTATGTGTGTGTGTGTAAACATCAACAAGACCACATAATCTGTGTGGTTGTGCCCTTTTGTTTGTTATTGATCAATTTAAAAATGCCAAGATCCAAGGCTACACTGGCTGATCAGATCAAAGTGTACGGCTGTACTTTTGATGAAATATTGCTCTTAATCCCTATTGACTGCTTCTTTTTTGGGACTGTTTTTTTTTTACTACGAGTCTATCTTTAGAAGTGCACTGCATTGTAAAGGGTTTGTCTGAGTAATTTCACTTGTTTTGCTTTCCTTCTTTAGACTGATTCCCCGCTCTTGAGGCATCAACCCCGTTTACATCCGAGTGCTGTGCACTTCATGACATCACCATATGGGAGATGACTTAAATCCCTGTCTTAAACCCTTTGTCCCGTCCCATGTCTGAGGACAGCGATCCAAAGGAGTATTTGTACTCAACCCTGGACGGACGTGAACGAAACCTTGAAAGGGTCGAATTCCAGGTGGAGGAAGAGGAGCGCCCTGCCTGCTCCATCAGCCAACTTCACTGCATGGCCAGTAGTTACAACAAGGGTTGTGGTGGGCAGGATGGGGTCGAACTGGAAGCTGAGTTAGGTCTGGCCTCCGAGGGGAGCGACAGCAGCCACGAACACCCGGCCTCACCGGGCTCCCCGCACGACGACAGGAAGCGGCCACGCCCGCCTCTACATGAGGATGTGGAGATGGGTGGCAGTGGCTCAAGCGGGAGTGGGACTGAATCCCATGGCAACGAATCGCATGGCAATGAGTCCCACGGCAATGAGTCTGTGGGCAGCTCCAACGGCAATGGCAAGGACTCTGCTCTCTTGGAGTCCTCGGGGAGCAACAAGAGGTGGGGACACACAAAATGCACTCAATCATAGTAATTGAAGTTTTTTTTTTCCCACCACCAGGAGGGAGTGAACCATATAGGTCACGGAAGTAAGGTTCATTAGACGTAACCGAAAGGCCCTTTGCTCCTGTATGAGTCACTGTTGATAAAAGCCATTGTTACAGTCTAACAGCCACTGTCCCAGACTGACATCATAAGATGGTATTTTGTTGAAAAATTTGAGACAGACTTTAAAAACAAAATGACTTTTGGCGCAACTTTGTTTCTAAATTCTTTGACATAGCCTTCAAAAGAAAAAATGCAGTAAAAATAAATATGACACAGGCTTGTAAGTTAAGCAGCTTAATTATCTACAAATTGTAACTTCTGTGGGTATCACTAGATTAAACAAATAGTATGACAGATTCAAATAACAGTGTGCCAACTCCTCAAAACTGATAATTATACATGATTTTGCAAAGAAATATGGTTTGCAGTTTTAAATTTTAAAACTTATTACTTATGTTTATTGATTAATCATTACTAATGCAATTTAAGATGCCATATGTCAAATAAAACACCTCTTTATGTTTTTTTCATCTCTTCTCTAAAGAAAAACAACACACCTACTGGAGGTCGGCTGTTACATAACCAAACCCTCCACCTCCTTTTACATCCATTATGTGGAAAAAATAATGGAAACACTTTACAACATGCAAGTACAACAACATCACTAACTTCAAGCTCCAGAGTCATAATAAAGACACCAGCTCATCAAATATTTAAAGAAAATAAAAGTACTTTATCTGCATATGATTGTACTGGATTAGAACTACATAATCATATTAATTTTCGCCTTAAATGCTGCACAAACATTCCCAGAGTTGTCTCTTGCAGCCCCCGATGTAACACCGAGCCAGTGTTTTATTTTATAAGGGGATGTTGATGTTGCAGGAATGTGCTGACAAAATGAGTTCAGGACTTTCACCCAAACACCTACAGAACTTGAAACACTTCATACT
>JAPZDY010000024.1:5163268-5200870 GCA_029783645.1 Ctenochaetus hawaiiensis
TTCAGGACTTTCACCCAAACACCTGCAGAACTTGAAACACTTCATACTTAGTTTGAGTTTAAAAAAAAAAAAAAGTAAAACCTGGGCCAACAGCCTCAGTTTGATGGCTTTGAACTCTTGTTACTTGGGTTATTGATATTCAGTGAGTACATGTCTTCTTAAAAGTTGATACAATTTTTGATAATAAACATGAGGGTTAGCAAATGTTATTTTTAGCTCTATCTGATAGCCTTGTCTAATGCTAATGCCTAAGCACACAGTTTAACAAGGTAACATTTTTCAAGGCCAGTATTGTTTTTCAAGTTAAAATAAAAGCTGAGAGTATTTTTTAAATTGACAAACAATAACATAATTAATATTTTTAATGTATATTTATCCAGTTAGGACAGGCCTAAAATACATTTTTTAGTGAGGACTTTATCACTGCTCTCATTTGAGTTACAAGAGAGTCTGAAGAAGAGATTTTATGTAGCATCCAGTTGAGCCGTGCACCACTTTGTCCTTGTCTTGACCTTTGCCACTGTTTGCTCCTTGTTAGCTTCTGTCCATATTTGCACAGACTTATTCTTGCATGAGATGCAGATGGTATGTTTGTGGCATTGTGAGTACACACTGCAACACAAAGTCCTTGACTCACATATTATGTTTAGTCTTACCTTTTGTTTTGGTGTTCTGACTGTACTGTCATGATGTTTTGTTTTGTGGTCTTTCTGTGCACCTCCAATGACATGACATGTTGTTTATGGTTACAGCTCAAACTCTCACAGCCCCTCCCCACCGAGCAGCTCCAACGCCTTCAGCCTGGTGAGCTCTGAGCAGGACAACCCTTCAACCAGCGGCTGCAGGTTTGAAAACATCTCCCATCTTAACCTTTATAGCCGAGAGGTCATTTGATACCCTTGAAGTATTCCTGTAATGTAAAATATTTTTGGCAGTGGGATCTTAAATTTGCATGCAGCAGCAGAACATTCTCAAATCAAAAATGGGACATGCATCCTACTGTCAATCAGTCCCCTCTTACCCCATCCATTGGCCATTAAATACTGGTAGCTACACCCTTCTGTTCTGCTTTGTATGCTTGAAGCATGTGTGACAGCACTGATGAGACTGTGTCATTTTTTGATGCACGTGTATCTGTCTCATGCACGCCTTGCAGTAGCGAACAGTCAGCCAAAGCGAAGACACAGAAGGAGCTCTTCAAGACCCTTAAGGAGCT
The DNA here is from genome assembly GCA_029783645.1 of Ctenochaetus hawaiiensis. NCBI lineage: Eukaryota > Metazoa > Chordata > Actinopteri > Acanthuriformes > Acanthuridae > Ctenochaetus > Ctenochaetus hawaiiensis. Next base: position 5,164,485 of record JAPZDY010000024.1, read on the forward strand.
GAAGATGCACCTGCCATCAGAGAAGAGGAATAAGGGCAAGTCCAGCACCGTCAACACGCTCAAATACGCGCTGCGATGTGTCAAGCAGGTGAAAGGTAAGACTCACTTCCTTATTACATGCTCATTTATTGTTTTTTTTATTGCTGTTTTAGTGTACATCCGCAAACGAGTATGACTTTTCAGATGGTTAACAGTCCTGTGGAATTTGGACTGAAGTTGAACTTGCATAAACTTTGCGTGAGAAGCAGCTACTAAAAAAATGTCTCTCTGGTTATGACAGAAAACGTGATGCTTTGAAAAGTACGTTCTTGACTGACCGTTTAGTGTGTGTTAAATGATGTGTGCAATGATCCACGTTCTCTTGGTTTTTACAGCTAATGAGGAATACTACCAGATGCTGATGATTAATGACAGTCAGCCACCAGGGTTCGATGTATCCTCTTACACTATTGAGGAAATCAACAGCATCACCTCTGAATACACCCTCAAAAATACTGTGAGTATCTTAATTAATATTGTAAGAGTCTTCAAATGGAAAGACACCTAACTTACTTGCTTGTTAACTTGTTTAAAAATCTTTTTTCGTGGTAGGATATATTTGCCGTGGCCGTCTCCCTCATCACGGGGAAGATTGTGTACATCTCAGACCAGGCGGCAACCATCTTGAACTGCAAGCAAGAAGTGTTTAACAACGCCAAGTTTGTGGAGTTTCTGACACCTCAGGACGTCAGTGTGTTCTACAGCTTCACCACACCCTACCGCCTGCCCTCATGGAGCATGTGCACCGGAGCAGGTACCATCTGTCTCTAACTCAAACCTTAACCTTCCCGAATTTTGTACCGATAAACAAATGCATGTTTTATCTTTAGATTTCCATCAACCACAAAGGCCACGTGGAAAATTCTCAAGAAACACACTCTCAACAGCCCCCGCATGCACAAGCATCTATTTCCTTCACATGACCCATCCCACTCACAGACACACACACATGCTCACACACACATAGCACATATTTCATTAACATGCTCAATCACACATAAATGAATGCACTCCCACTCACACACCTGCTGTGTATTTTCTTTAGACATAATCAGGCTTAGGTGCAGTTAGAAGCTCTGCAATAAATCCCAAGTTTTTAGGGTCCAAAATCACATGTTTAAATGATTTTTTTTTTTAATTATATGTAAATGTGTCTCAGAGGCGTTGGTTTGGGTGCATGGTCAGTTTTTTATCAGTGTTGATGTTTTATTGGATTGCATGTTTGTGATATCCTCTCTTGTTTTCAAAATCCACCAAAACGGCTTTTTAGATGAAGAGCTACATTTGTTTATAAGATCCTTCAAATACTTTTTGTGTTGGTTGAGGCGCTCCACACTTCCTATAATATTATTTTATGGTTAGTCCACTTCAGGTATTGTAGTTGATTATGTAGACTCACCCAAACAGCTTTTGTTAATTCGTGTGGACTTTCTGCAGCTGTTCTGCAGTGATCACTGGGTTGATCAAACTGTTGAAGAGTCTAATCAGCTGCATTTTTTTCATAAAACTTCCTCTTCCTGCCTTAGCAACAAAGAATCTTCGAAGTTCAGTTGCGTAATTGTACAAAACTTACAGTGCCCTTCTTGTCTTTTTGAAAGAGGGGCAGACTTCTCATGTCCTGTCTACAGTGTGTTGAATATGCATAAGTGACATAGATGACTAACAGGTGGGTTGTTTGTCATCCCACCCTTTCCCTGTCTCTTCAGAGTCATCTCCCACGGAGTGCATGCAGGAGAAATCCTTCTTTTGCCGCATCAGGTGAGTGACAGTGGTCGGCGGCTTCTCTGAGCCGTAGTTTCCTGCTCAAACTAGCTCTGAGTCAGCACAGGGTCGATGAGCAAAAGATACTGTGACTTAGAGGAAGGAAGGAAGTCAGCAGCTGTGAGCTTTTAAACTTTTTCTCCATCTAGTGGCCAGATGGGGTGCTACAACTGCAGTTTGAGAGAAAGATCTTAAGCTGGTCATTTCAAACTTCTTGTGATTATATTATCAATTCAAGTTATTAACTATTTACATGGGCTGCTGGGAAGACATTATTTTATCTTACATGTTTTCAACCCTTTTTAGAATCCATTTGGTTTGAACCATGGGGGAAAATAATAAACTTTTGTCTTCAAACTGTAAATGGAACTATACAATTTAGTAATTTTCTCCTAATTAGACAGTTTTGTGTCATCGGGATAGAGTGACAGAAGTTGATCAGCACTTTAATGCCACTAATATAAATTCAGATTTCTTGTGCCACAAAAATTTCTCAAAATAGAGTTGAATTATAAAATTATTTTTGATCGCATGTCATAAATAATGAGTTACAAGCAGAGACACAATGAAAAGGGAGATGTCTTGTGCAGTAATGATTAAAGACCCTGTAAAATCTTAGCCTTTAAGACAGAATGTGCATGAATCGACTGTTACTTTTTGTCAACAACTTTTCAGACAGAGCAGTGATTCAAGCACAAAAATCAGTGAATCCTAGAATAAAAATGTTATTGTCAGGCTCCAAAACATAAAAAAACACCCACACCTTCACACAATTTTGCAGGGAGAGTGCTGTTATGTTGGATTTTATCCTCTCCTGCTTTCCTGCTGTGTGCATGTGTGTGTGAGCCGTTAGTCAGAGACTCTCAGACCCGACACACTCGTCACACAGACAAAGCAAAAGGAGACGAGACGAGACAGTGATGTAACCTGGTTTGTTCTGTTTTTAAAGAGAACCGACTTCACACTGTTATTGACTGAGAGCCACACATCACTGCTCAGACTGACACCTAGAAACTTAACGTCTGTACATTGTGTTTTTAAAAAGTCCTCCATATTATGTGTATAATAAAATGACACAGTACAATGAGTTAAAGAAACAAGCAAAGCATTTATCAAGACTTTTGACTGACTGATCAGGGAAAATACCAATTCTGATTTGTATATGGGATACCTTCAAAAAAATTTGAGTAATAATGGATTACAAAAAAAACAGTGATCTTGCTCTTGAACACATGCCACACCTGAGTCTGCAATTTGCTGTACTTCAGCTTAAAAGCAAAAGGTTGATTATTACAAATATATGCAAACTGTCAAATGTATTCTGGATGTGTTTTAACAATCCTCTGATACTATGAAACAATATTTTAATTGTGTGCTGTGTGTGTTGCAGCGGCAGTAAGGAGCGTGAGGGGGAACTTCAGTATTTTCCTTTCCGAATGACTCCTTACCTGATGAAGGTCCAGGATGCTGAGCTGTCTGAGGAACAGTTCTGCTGCCTCCTGCTGGCTGAGAGAGTGCACTCTGGATATGAAGGTAAGCCTGCCACCACACTCACATGCTCTCCATAACTTTGTCTAACATCATGCAACACATAAATCAGACAGAATGGTAGGACCTCCTAATCATTTTTTGAAATGAACTCACCTGAAAATTGTACAAAGACAATACACGATATGCTTAATGCTGTTATCCTCATTGATTTCTATAATTATATGCTTATTCTGAAATGGATGACAGCGACATGTTTAAAAAAATGGGATTGAAGCAACAAAAGACTGGAGAAGATGTGGAATGTTTAAAAAAACACCTGTTTGTAACATTCCACAGATAAACAGGTTCTTTGGTATCAGGTGGTAGTGAGGTGATGGGTTAAGAAAGGGGCATCCTCGAAAGGCTCACTCCTTCATGGACTCATGGGGCGAGGTGAAACCTTTCTGCATGGTCTTGTTAACAGGTGTTAACAGATGGCAATGTCAGGCAAAAAACAGCACCCAACTAACTAGCGAAGGTGAGATGAGCAACTGGCTGCTGTGTGCACACCGGCCATTCTGAGCAGGCACAGTTTCATACAACACACACGCTTTCCGGAGGGCAAAGAGATTGCACCAACACAAAACAAAAGCCTGTTCCTGTTTATGTTAAACAATCACTGTTTGCCTCTTTGTTTTACTGGTCAGTTCATTTTTCTTTCTCTTTCTCCACAGCACCCAGAATCCCTCCAGACAAGCGAATCTTCACCACCACACACACACCTAACTGTGTGTTCCAGGATGTGGATGAGAGGTGAGTAAACCAAGGCCCCCTACTCATCACACACATCCCCTTTTATATGTTTGTAACTGTCTTTAACACGTTGGTGTTGTTGTTTCTCCATCAGGGCTGTTCCTCTGTTGGGTTACCTCCCTCAGGACCTGATCGGGACCCCTGTGCTGCTCAATCTGCACCCCAGCGACCGACCCTTGATGCTGGCTGTGCATCGGAAAAGTAAGAACCCCCCCCCAAAATGAATACATTTTATTCATATTTTTAGCAGTGAAAGTATTTTTTGTATCCACAGTTTGTAGTGGAGTTCAGATTTTAGTAGCTTCTCACACAGAGCTGTGTTTTATCACTGTGTTTATGGTTTAACTGAAGTGAAAATATCAAGATAATTGAATTCATTTGTAATGTGGCTCAGTTGACTCACGCGCACTTTACCCTCTATCGCCAATAGTTCTGCAGTATGCAGGTCAGCCGTTTGACCACTCCTCCATCCGATTCTGTGCAAGAAACGGCGAGTACATCACCATCGACACCAGCTGGTCCAGCTTTGTCAACCCCTGGAGCCGCAAGGTCTCCTTTGTCATCGGCAGGCACAAAGTTCGAATGTGAGTATATCTTAAGTATCGTTTTAGTTTAGGTTTTCTCGCCATCAGTATTGATATGTTGGAATATGTTTCACTTTGAACATGCAAGATGACAGCGGTGTGTGTGTGTGTGTGTGTGCATTCCAGGGGCCCTGTGAATGAAGATGTTTTTGCAGCACCAGCTTTCCATGGAGGGAAGATCATGGACTCAGACATCCAGGAAATTAGTGAACAGATCCACAGGCTGCTGCTCCAAGTATGTACACCTACACTTGAATCTTCCACTTAAATTCACGTTCGCAAACAGGCACTCATCAGTTTCTATAATAACCTTTTCTCTTCAGCCAATCCACAACATGGGCTCCAGTGGTTATGGAAGCCACGGCAGCAATGGCTCCCACGAGCAGCTGGTGAGCATCAGCTCCTCCAGCGAGAGCAATGGAAACGTCACAGCAGCAAAGACAGCAGAGGACACAGGCAAGGTCAAGCCTGCCAGGACATTCCAGGAGATTTGTAAAGGGGTCCACATGCTGAAGAACCAGGACTCCCAGGTCGGCCTGCACTCCCCTTCTCCTTCGCCCTCACCGTCTCCATCCAAGCCTGAGCAGAGGAAGACCACTGACAGTGAGTTCAGTCTAAAATCCACTAAGCAGACACTTTTCTGTGCTTTCTTTGAGAGCTGCAACGCTTAAGTTGACAGATGGCGTTAGTAGTAGTGTTTCTCATGTATATTTCCAAAAACATCTTTGTAAAGATGTTAAAAATGGCTCAGTCAGAATTCAAAAGTTATACCTTAAAACATTTTATTAACAAAGATTCTCCCAGACTGTCCACCTCCCTTCCCAACAACATGTTGATGCTTTATCAGGTGATTCATTTTTTGATTACTTTCTCATCCCGTCCTCTCCAGCATCAGTGTCTGCTCAGAAGATCCCAGCGGTGCGTCTGAAGGACTCGGTGATCAGAGACAGTGCTGCAGCCTGCATGGAGGACTTCCAATGCAAAGACCAGACTGTCCATTCCTACCAGCAGATCAGCTGCCTCGACAGTGTCATCAGGTTAGCTTGTGTTTTGTTTGTTTTTTTCCGTATGTGATTATGATTAAATGATAAACGTGTGAAATTTGAACTCTGATTAAAATCCTTTTCCTTTCTCAGATACCTGGAGAGTTGTAATATCCCCATCACAGTGAAGAGAAAGTATCAGTTCTCCTCCAACACCACCTCCTCCAACTCGGATGATGACAAGAAGGGCTCGGAGGAAGTGCCTCAAGACACAAACACAGGCATGTTTACCCTCAAGATACGCTTAGAAAACACACCTTGTGTTGTTCTTTTAATTTTTGCTCTGAATCCAATGGGCGCTCCTGCTTTACTGTTAGAAATAAGTCTGTGATAATTTATGGCTCAGAGTTAACAGAGAATTTCTCTCTCATCATCCAGACCCTTTGATGCTGGACGCCCAGCCAGGCCTGTCAAACATGAAAGCCCCAAAGAAGCCTCCATCTGGTGCAGCTGCTGTGGTGGGAGGTCCTCTGGCACCTCTCACCCTGCCCAGCAAGGCTGAGAGTGTGGTGTCCATCACCTCACAGTGCAGCTACAGCAGCACCATCGTCCATGTGGGAGACAAGAAGCCTCAGCCAGAGTCTGGTGAGTGTTGGTGTCTGTTTTCTCATAGAAATTATTTTAAACTCTCAAAAACTTGGAAGTGCATGAGGTGTTTATTCATCCAACTGTGAGAAATTATCTCCTGTTTGACTGAATCCTGTGGCTCTGATTCCTTCTACAGAGATAATTGAGGACGTGGCAGAGAGCCCTGCGCCACCGGCTCTGCCCGTCAGCGTGGTTTCGCCGCCCAGCCAGGAGAAGGAGGCCTACAAGCGCCTTGGACTGACCAAACAGGTGCTGGCTGCACACACCCAGAAAGAAGAGCAGGCCTTCCTCATCCGCTGCCGAGAGCTCCTCAACACCAGGACCTTTCAGAAGGACTACTCCCCATATCTGCACAAGCAAAGAGGGCCAGCCAACACTGAAGGTACACAAGGTTTACTGAAACGGTTTACACAGTTGAATGTGTTTTTTATTCATGATTACAAGGTGACTTTTTGAGTGAAACTCCTTTTTAGAGCTCTCATTTGAAGGTTTCACTCTTTTCAATTCTGCAGTTTGTGTTTTCTCTACTGTAAATGCACTGTATAAAAATTAGCGATAATTTAAAACTGATCTAGATTCTAGTTCTTTGCTGGTGAGCCATGTTTCTAGTTTAAAAACAGCTCTAAACCTTTCTGCTGCATCTGAAAAACAGCCCTCTGTTTCTCTATGTGTTGTCTCAGAACCAACTGGACTTCGGGGTGCAGCCAAACAGGGCACGACCAGGCCAGAGACCACTGCCAAGAAGGGCATCCGCAACAGGAAGTCCAAGAAACCGAGGATGAAGCATCCTGATTCGTCCGACAGCGCTGTATCAAACCGCAAACCCCGGCCCCCTCTCCAGGGTCTCAACCAGACCTCGTGGTCCCCATCGGAGGCATCTCAGTCAGCTTTTAACGTCTCCTACCCAGCCATGGTGCCTGCCTACCCGCTTTACCCCCCAGCACCTGCCACCACGGCTCAGGCCCCCATCCCTGACCCCTCCCTTTCTGCAGGCTTTGGAGATGGACAGAGCACCCAAGCCCCACCTGCTGCCGCTCCATTTCCTGCTCCCATTGTTACACCTGTGGTGGCTCTTGTGCTGCCCAATTACCTCTTCTCTCAAATAGGACAGTTGGGGCAGATAGGGCAGCTTGGGGCTGCTCCTAGACCAACGTTTTACCCCGAGCAGACTCAGACACAACCTACATACACTACTCAACAGCCCTTTCAGCCCCCTCAGCAGGCTTTCGCCATGCAAACACAACCGCCCTTCACCAGCCAACAGCCGTTTCCTGTACAGACTGCCTTTGCTCCTCAGCAGCCATTCCAAACGGCTCAGACCCCCTACACTACTCAGCAGCCTTTCCAGGCCGCTCAGACTCCTTACACTACCCAGCAGCCTTTTCAGGCTCCCCAGACTGCCTATACTGCCCAGCAGTCCTTCACCACCCAGCCTTCTTTCCCAGTGCAGACTCAGTTTGTGGCCCAAGCCCCATTTCCAGCTCAGCCTTTCCCTTACAGCTTAGCCTCCGAGCCCCCCAAAACTCTGGCCCGAGAGGGGGCTGCATCCCGCTCCTCCACCCCTGCATCCGGAGCGAGGGAACCCACTTCATCACCGCAGCTGTTTGAGTCCAGGTGCAGCTCTCCTTTACAGCTCAACCTGCTGAGCATGGAAGAGGGACAGCGCTCAGTGGAACGTCAGGACAGCACAGTGCCCTCTGCTGGAGGCCAAGGGAACGGCACAGCTGCAGCATTAGTTGCGCCTGGAACAGCAGTGGAGAAGAACAGGGGAACAGCCAAAACTGAAAACCACCAACAGGTAAGAAACAACGAGCCAACGAGTGAAAGACTGTTTGTCATGTAACATCAGAATTATGTCTTGCAGAGGCTTCAGTCACTCACATATACATTAGCACTTTCATGTCACAGTGTCTCAGTGACGTGTGAGGCTTTTTCTCTGACATTTGCCACCTTGTGCTTCAGGTGGAGTCTCCAGGAGATGGAGCTAACAGTGATGGAAACTCCTCATCCTGCGACTTGCTGGACATCCTGCTGCAGGAACAGGAGGACTCGCACTCTGGCACCGGATCAGCCACTTCAGGCTCGATGGGTTCTGGATCGGGGTCAGGTTCAGGCTCTGGATCTGGCTCAGGATCAGGCTCAGGCTGTGGTACATCAGCTAGTGGAGCTTCGGGCAGCAGAATAGGTTAGTAGAGGAACACACAGGCCTGACCAAATGAAGCCTATCCTCTGAGCAAACTTGACTTTAACTTGTACTAATCCTTGATATTATAAACTTTTGGAGTGACTGGTATATAAATTAATAATTTTGAATATAAAGTTCATTTTTAATTGTTTTCCTCTCTGCCTGAAATTGTGTTTAGGGAGCAGCAACACCAGCAAATACTTTGGCAGTGTTGACTCCCTGGAACACGACCTGAAGGCCAAAGCAAAAGCCAAGACCAGAGGTGAAGGAGGCTCAGAAGGCGGCCAGTCACAGAGCAAGGTTTCATCCCAGGGGGAGGGAGAGCATTTCATCAAATATGTTCTGCAGGAGCCTCTGTGGCTGCTGATGGCCAATGCTGATGACAAGGTCATGATGACATATCAGATGCCATCCAGGTAAGACACAGACTGGGAGAAGGTTAGAGGCAACGAAACATTGTAGAAAACTTAATTATATCTGTTGACTTTTACACAAAAGACTCTTTTTTCATACCAATTAAGTGCAGATTTATATTTTGATTAATTAATTGTTTTCATTTCCACACTTACAGTAGCTTTATACATAAACCTTGTCCATAATGTAAAATGTGTGTTTTCTGACCCTTTAGGGACATTCAGAAGGTCCTTCGTGAAGACAAGGAGAGGCTTAGACAGATGCAAAAGAGCCAGCCTCATTTCTCCTCAGACCAGCGGCGGGAGCTTGTGGAGGAACACCCCTGGATGAGGAGGGGAGGTCTACCTGCAGCTATCAATGTGAAGGTCAGTACCAGACACATGTTGATGAGATCAGTACCACTCACATGTCTGTCCAATAAATATAAAACCAGAGATAGAGGCTAGGTAGTTTAGCATAGCAGACATACTGTAAAAAAGACAGATGAACTAATAACCTCTAAAGATCACAAATTATATCTTGTTTGTATAATCTTTACGAAGACCAACATGTGAAACAATTGGCTGGACTGTTTCTTGGCTGTCTTGTTGTCCATGTCTGCCAGCCAAAAAGTATTCTGGAACTTAACCCACTTCCTTTTTTTATTGATTAAACAGTATATATGGCTAGAAGTTAGTTTCAAAGGTGCTGTTAGTTGGCAAAGTTATTCCAGCTGTTTACCTCTGTATCCAGTCATTCTGCTAAGCTAAGCTAACTGGCTGCTTCCTGTAAACTTTAGTTTTTCAGTGTCTCAGAAGAACGCATGCAGTTACCTTAAATATTAAGCTATATTATGGAAAATGCTCAAACTGATTTTGTTTTATGTCATCTTTGTGTCCATGTTTAGGAGTGTTTGTACTGCGAGGATGCAGCAGCAGCACCCATCGAGGAGGACCTGCCTGACATGGACATGAGCGAGTTGGGTGAGGAGCTGAGCCAAGAGAGCCAGAACGCCCAGAACCAATCAGAGGGATCTCAGCCTCAACCTGAAGCTGGCTCTTGAACACGCGTGCTGCCAGCAGGGGGACACACTCGGCCAGCCGTGGACCCTTATGATGCACACACACACACACAAACACACAAAGTGTGGTTGTTGGACAAAGCAACACAACATGAACTGAAGCAGAACTCTGAGTTGCCATTGTGGTGAGCATGAGGATGTGTACTACTCCTGTGTCAGTGTTTGTGTGTGTGTTTTGCAGAGGACTGCTGATGAAGTGCAGTTCTTATTGCCGCCACATGGGGGAGCAAAAAAAGCTTTATGAGGGTTTCTGTATGCATGACCCTCATACTGAACTTTAACCTGCTAACACACACACACAGTCTCTCTTACTGAATGATGTGGACCCAGCTGGTTTTGTTGCTGACCTTTGGCCTCCCAGAGATATTGTTATTTAATTGTTCCTCGTCTTCTCTGCCAGTGACAGAGTTTTACAGCAATGTGAGCAGTTATTATTCTAAAAAAAACAAATGTATTAGATCATGGACATCTTCTAAATATATTTGATTAAGAAAAAAAAAACATATATATATATATATATATTTTGACAAGTTTATCATCATCTAACAGATGAAAAATGTTATCAAGCGAGGAACCTAACATTGCCGTTTAAATGTTGTACTACCAGATGAGATGTTTGTGATTTATGGTTTTGCCACATGGTCCCATTCAAGTCCATTAAAACCCCACGATTCCCTTTGTTTTCCTACAGGGAACCATGTAAGATAGTTGTGGTGCTCATTGGATGGAGTAAGTCGTGAAAAAGGGGCGGGGACTCCCGCTTTTGTATCATGGATGAGTTATTATCTATTACTGCTCTCAGGCCTCAGTGTTTGCGACATCCAGGCACACAGCAGCAGTCGAACGAGCCTCGACAGCCGAGAAAAGGCTGATTATGACTTTCCACTTCAGTGACAATCTGATAGTTAGTGCAAGATATTAATTTCATCGAGTATTTATTTTGTTTTTTATTGTTCAGATAATTTATCTAGACTAGATTTTTTTAAGCTAAAGCCAAACTATTCAGTAAAACAACAGTACTTATATATGAGCAATTAATAGGCGCCGCCAATTAACTGACTTAACTATAAGATTTACAAACTGGAGCTAATTGGTCCGTTTCACATGTTCACTTTAAAGTGTTGAAGCCTCTGTTGATCCTCAGACAGCACAGGTGCTATGAATAAGTGCGCATCATCACAGATTAAGAAGCTGTTTGAGTAATATTTCTTAAATAAAAGTATCTAAATAAAAAAAAAATGATACAGGCACAGCAGAGGTTAAAATGAAAATGTTATGCAAAACAAAAAATACTTGGGAGAAGGATTTTCTCTTCATCTCCAATTTGTATTTTTGAAATTACTCTTTTTTAAAGAAAGGTGATTCGTGTTTGATGCAAAATATTGCAAAAATTATTAAGTAATACGCTTTTGTCAGTGACTCTATTATGAAACATCATTATTAAAACAACTCAGTGCCATTATAGGGATTTATTCATAAAGAAAAATGGTGCTGTTTCCACTTGCACCCTTTTTAGAGACCTTTCCCCTCTTCTAGTTTTTTCACACATCCAATTTTCTGGATTAAAAAACAAACACACACTTCTCAAACAATTTTACAACAACAAGTAACTAACTATAGTGGCATATTACAGGTACCAGTGGGAAGTCTCTGCAGGTGTGTGTGTGTGAAGCAGTAAGAATCCCTGAGTTATTTTAAAGCTTTTTGGTCAACAAGTTGTGTGATACCGAGGATGATATGAGCATCAGCACTGAAATAAACTAAGGATCACGGGGGGTTAAACAGCATTGCAAATGTAGCAAATAAGGGGACCATGTTGCCTCAGTGACCTTCAAAAGAAAACCCCAAGGTTGCACAGGAAACGGTGACATGTATGCATCAGCAGCCATGCAAGCCCCTCGTCATCTAACATGAATTACTAAGGAAACTGTGATCCTCACTGGCTCCATGTAATCGAAGTAAACAGTACAGGAAGTGGGAAGGACTGTGGTGCTACAGCAGAGGAGCTGTTGGGCTTGTTGAATGTAACACAGACTGGACCAAGAGAGTCTTGCTGGCTTAGTTTTGTTGTCATGATTTTCTGTCTTTTGTTGCATTTCTCGTCACCCGTCAGAACTTTTTTATTGTTCTATTTTTCTATTTTTTTTTTTCTTGTGTATTTTATTTTATTTGTTTGATGAAAGTCAGAGCTTTGGAGTGTCATTGGGGACGGACCCTACCTCTAAAAAAAAAAAAAAAATCCCAGGTCATGTTACTGTAAGCAGAACATAGCATGTGTACATGTGGACAGAACTGTCAGATGCTTCAGTGATTCCGGCGAGCTGATGGTTTTGTACAGACAACCTCTGTCTCCGACTGGCAGAGGTTTGTGGACCTCCTCTGTCTCTGTGAATGAATGAACGCACAGAAAGGATGGGTGCCTGTCACCTTCTTTAACTACAATCCGTCTCTGTCTTTTTGTCTGTTCTTGTGCAAAGTATCTCTAGGGAGGCCTCCAAAGCCCACCTGTGTATAAATAATTAAGAATGCAGAATGTTGTTAATTCATTTGGAAACAAGCTGCTCTATAAGCTGAGATTAAGCCTGAGAATGATGCTGCACTTGTGTTAAAGCCTTACCTTTCTCAAAGAGGGAATCAACTTTTGAAACAATGAACTACACACTGGTGGGCTGATGGGAGCACCCTGATCTGTAAATGTAAACACATGGTACTGGCACGAGATGCTGTGCACAGTCATGTATATTTGTTTCATTGCCACTGTATGAGTCTGTGGTATATTAAACTAGCACAGTTCTGTGCATTTTTGTAGGTAAGAAAATGTGTTTGAAACATGAAAACTATGTTGTAATAAAATTACAGAATTATAAACTGAGTGACTCCGGTGATTTGTTTTTCTGCTTATAGAAGAGCTTTTTGCAGGTAAAGAAAACATTGTGTTGTTATTGTTGGTATTATTTAGTTAATGATAGTAGTAGAAGTAGTGTTATTATTGATCCATTTGCACTTTAAAAGAAAGATATTAACTTTTTCATTATAGTAATTTTGGCTAGCTTATCATATTAGCTTATTTTATTAGCAAGTTGACTCCATTGTTTTTGTTATTTTTATTTATTTATTTATTTTGTAAATGATTATCACCTGATTACCTGCGGATTTAAATGCACAAAATCACACACAAAAAAACATTCTTTTAGTGAGATAAATCATAGGAATCATGCATGGAGAAGTTTCAAATAGCAAATGTGTAGCTAATTTGTGGCTATTTATAGAATTAGATAATAGATGGGGCTACGGCTTACAATTACTTTCGTTATAGGTTTAACTTCTCTTTTTAAATATGATAAATGCTTCTTTTACCTCTTTTCCTTATAAACTATCAAAAAAGGAAACTGACAACCGGAAATTAATCATACAGTTCTTAGTTTCTGCCGCTAGAGGTCCTTCAATCAAAACAAAACAAAGACAGTCTGATAACCCCGGAAAATAGCGTCGAATTATGCGATTTGTTTATTTCACAATCAAACTGTTATAATGTTAGATGAAAAAAATGTCTGCTGGTGTTGGAATATTTTTACAAATGGGGTAATAAATTGAAGTTTTATTCACTTCCTGTCTCACTCTGACTGGTGTTACACCGGAAGTTGGCGACGGGCGACAAAAAAGAAACGCACCACTTTTCTCTGAGTTTGAGCATCGTTGTGAAAACATTTGGGCTAATGTAAGTAAACCACTCAGCAAAATTTATGATAATGATAGAGTCTTTTATATCACTTGTAATATGGAAATGTTGCATATTGCATGTTTACAATGTCCTTATTTTTCACGACAAACAGTCCAAAACCCAAAGAGATTTAAAAGACCATTTTTATTATTTATGTTGACACTAAGTGGCAGCAGCTCAGAAAAGGGACCCATACTTGTCTTTAATTAAATAAAGATCAGCTCGATAGCTTAGGCAAACTGTTTTTGTAGTGGCTGTTTTAAAGTGGCTTTCACAATTCATTTTTATCTAAGTTAGTTTCTATCCATAGGCCGTATTACATCTACCTCCTACCTCCTACCTGTAGTAGCTCTGTGGCCCCCTAGGGGGAGCTGTCACAAAGAGAACCATTAGTCTGCACATACAATACTGGATTAAGTTGCCTAATGTAAATTAAAACACAGTTCAGCACAGTGGACCTTCAGATAGACAGAAATAGGAGAGGGAGGGAATCTGTGGCACATTTTACATCATCATTATTTGACAGGAGACAATTAAAAATGACCAGTCAGTAATGCAGTGGAATGATGGGATCCCTCCTGTCAACTTAAAGGCAAAAAAACCCCCCACAAAGCTGTTGTCATTAATCTGCACTGAGCCTTTCTGGAAACTTCTTTGTCCTAGATGCAGTCAAAGAAACACCTCAGATTGCATTTTTTTTTTTAAGTTGGGAAACAAACAGACTCTTTATTATAAGTTATTTTCTCAAAATTGATAAAGCTCCTCCAGTTACAGAGGACTTTATACATCTGTTTTCACATGCCTCATTTTGTATGGAATTTGTAGACTTTCCTTTTAAATTACAGGCATTTTCTTGCAACACCAAATAATTATTGAATCAGTCACTTTAGATCATACACAACATGAAAGTTGCTGCCGCTGCCAAGTGAAGAATGATTGTTCTCCCACAGTCAAAGACAGTTGAAAATCGCCCAGGGATGGCTGAGTTCCCCCGGGGATCCGTTTCAGCACCATATGCTCGCCTCCGCCGTTGAATCGCTCTAACGCCAACTGTTGCACTTCACTGACCTTTAACCTGAGAATTCACATGCACAGTCACAAACCCGCAGCTGATGCATTTGAGCCTCCCTCCTGTTCTGATTTCTCTTTTCTTTTCCCGCTCCAAAATTAAAACTGGTAATGTGGTCAGTCGGTCATCTGTCGCGTTCAGTTAGCAGATTGTGGTGACATGCAGAGGTTTGATGGAGGGAATTATCCCCACAGTCATGAACCCTGGTTTGTATGTATATTCCACCACAATTTTGTATAATATTCTAGAAATTATTGCCTCTTTCCCACAAAACTTTGAATAACTGGCAGTGAGGTTGCTATGATTGATAGGTTTTGACTTTGTGTTTAGGTTTTTTGAGGGTTTCTTTTCGGTGACGTGTTAGCTTGACCACACAGAATTGGGTGTGACTGTAATTTAATTTGACTAAAGTTCCTTTAAATCAACATCCACTCCCACTCACCCACCTGCTTCCTTTCAAATACCCAAAACAAACACACTATAGGCTTACAAACTACACAGCGGCCCAAAACTACAAAGGGTGGTGAAGTGTTTGGAGACCGAGCATATGTTTATGGACATTGTACACTGTAATTTAATTTACTCTGTTTGACGCAAGGTTTGGCTTAAATCTACAAAAGACCACAAACAGAATTACAGAAGAAGTTTACAGCAAAAGTTTGTGGATTTATAAAAAGGAGCTGCTGCAACTTCATCAGCTTTCATCAGGGATGCATCCAAGATCAGTACATAATGTTAGGTGTGTGTGTGCATGTGTGAGAGAGAGTGATGGACAAACTTCACCTTCATCTCCAGTCAAAATAAAAATTCATTTGGCCTAAAATGAATAAACCTGAGCTCATCTCAGTAGCATAAGATCACCACTGAAGGAAGGAATCAAAGAGATGTTTGGATGATCCTGCATCAGTCAGAAGTCACGAGCGCCAGCAGCAGCCTGTGTGTGTGTGTGTGTGTGTGTATGTGTGTGTGTGTGTGTGCATGTGTGTGTGCCTTTGAAGAATCCGAGCCTGCTTGTGTCCTTTGTGGCTGCGACCATTTGACGCTTCTCTGTCAAATGGTCGCAGCTTTGATCACCGTGTCTCGTCCGCTCCCATTTCAATGTGTTTCCTGCGACACTCACACCCATCTTCCCCCCATCCACCTCCACCTCCACCCGCGGTTGTTCATTATTCCATCAAGACTTCAGCATCATCCCACATCAGGCTTGTAAATCTCACCAGACATTTAACTTAGAACTTTCAACTTATCGGTGCAAAAAGGAGAGAAAAAGTGCTTCTTTCCTCGTTTCTTCGCTCCGCCGGTGCGTCGCTGTAGATCCGTGTCTGGTCCAGACAGGATCTAACAGTCCTTTGTCAATAAGCTCATTGTGAGGTGAGAGTGGAGACACTTGGAGAGGTGCGACTCTTTCATGTGCGCGCACGCACCGCGCGTCCTCGTGGTGAGAACTGACCGGAGATCGGAGTGGAAAGGAGACGGTTTGTACCGGGATTTTATGTTTGAATATCCTGCTCATGAAAATGCAATACCGCTGGCAATTTCACGAGAAATAACAGAGCAAATGTTGAATGTGCACAACAAAAGGTATTTCTAGTTTTTCCTCTAGAAAAGCAACACTAGATTAAAAATATGTTTGTGATTAATTAGACTTTGCAATCAAACGTCAGTCTCACTGCTCTCTTTAACTCTTAAACATCTACCCTTTTTGGGCTTAAATAGCTACATGGAAGAGCTTTTTAACAGTAAAATATTAAAAAATGCATGCTATGAAGAATTCATTGATGGATAATTGTACAAATAATATTAAAATGTCAAAAAAGTTAACGATTTCAACACTTAAATCTTGATAAGTTGAGCTAGTCAGTGGATCACCAGTGATCCAGTGGATGTGAAAGGGTTAAAGCTTTTGGGCCTAAATCACCTCACATAAGTTAGCCTGGTGTCCTTTAGGATAACAGCAACATTTCAGCAATACATTAATATATCCTGACAATATAATCTATCTCACAAATGTAAGTTAAGCTTTTTTAGTTTTACTCTCTTGTTTTACTACATAAAGTTGAATGAGGCAACAGCTTTTTAATTACATTACTTTATTTAGTAAATTCAGACATTTTACTGACATTTCTAAACATCATTACAACATAAAGTGGTCATCCTGAAGGAGGCTACTGGCCCAATAAACTACAGGTCTTATGAAATACAATAGAAATATTTATATTAATCAGAGGCATTGCCAAACTTCTGGGTTTTCTAAAAGAGCTTTTTCTCCACACACAAATGCTATTTACAGAGTCTCTGACACAAAAACGTGGACTTGAACTGTTCCTCGTCGGTCCTTTGCTGGGTTACAAGCGAGTGTTGAGAAGGAAGGATTCATCTTGGTCCAGGTGTTTAAAAAAAGGAGTCACAACAGAGAAATAAAAGCCAGGGGAGTCGCTGAAAAGAAGTGGGGGACTTTCAGGAGGTCCTTAACTGCAGGGGCAGGGGTTTTTGAGAGGAAGGGCCCCTCTAATCAGATAAAGAAAAACTCCACCCTTGAACGCGCTGTTGGACAATTTCTGTGATATTCAAAACACAGAAAGAGTGTTTTTCTGGTGAGATGATGTTCCATCAACTTGCTCTGTCTACTTCTAATCCACTGAGTGATGTCCTACATTTCCCAGAATTCCAAGGAAAGACCACAAACCTGCTTCATTCCACTGAGAGTAAAGAGGAAAGCCACAGTCACGATGCCCCAACAAAACACAAATTGAGTCTGCATTTTGGGCTGCTGAGTGGAAAAAATGGTCTCTCTCTGTCCTCAGGAACAAATTTGAATATTGAACAAAGATGTTGGGAATCCAGAAAAAAATTCCAAGCTTGTGGCCACTTTTCTGCAGGGGTAAATAAGCCCAGAGAGGAATCACAGCAAGAATTATGAGTTTTAAAGAGTTTATGAGTTGTGGGGTGGAACATTTCCTTCCAGATGAAGAGCCCATGAATCCTGCTTCAACTTTATCCCAAATGCATTCAGACGCCTACCAGGGTCTCCACATGGACCGTGGGAAGGTCATGGTGGGCATGCTGAGGGCCTCCCTGCTCTCCAGGCCCTCGGTGGAGCTCTGGTTGTGCTCGCTGTCGGTCTCGTCCAGGTCGGAGCACAGGTCCTCACTGGAGCTGGTGGAGGGCGCCGGGGAGAGGGCCGAGGACGAGCCGCTGGACAGACTCCTTCCTCCGGGTGAAGCCAGGGTCGCGCAGAGCGCCTCGCCGCCTCCATGCCAAGTGCTGCTGTTGTTCCCGGAAGTGTCGGTGATCAGGTCCATCAGCACATCCTGGAGGTGGTCCTCGTTCAGGGGCATGCACTCCAGCAGATGGTTGAGGAGCTCCGCTGCCACCGTTGCATCAATGCCAGGACAGGTGGACACGAACATGTGGACCTCATGCATGCACTGGATGTAACCGGCTGCAAACCTCTCACTGGCTTCCCGGTTGAGTGCGTCTGTTTCTGTGGAAAAAGAGAGAGAGAAACTATGTGAACGACTGTGGCTCATTGCTGTCTGAGAGTTCACAGTCTCAGCTGAGTCCTTGATAACAGGGTAGTTTGTATTTCTTGAGACTTTGAGAAGTTGTGTGAGAAATTTGCAGCTATTTCCTTGTTGTCTAAGTGAGGAAAGTTAGTTCTGTCCACAAAATGACTCTCATGGTTGCCAACCTCTTTGTCTTATGATCTAAAGAAGTGTCTATGTGACACCTCCTCATTTTTTGAGTCTTTTCTTTCTGTAGAAGCAAAGTAATAAAATAATAACTTATCAAACAAAAGATTTAAGAAAAGTCTGGTAAAACAAGCATAACTTCATATTGCAAAGATCAATTTTTCTTTCTTTTTCCATCTTCTCTTAAATGTCTTGCCACTATCCTTAATGTTAGATTGAACTTCAGGCATCCAAACACTATAGCATTTTCTGATTTTGTCCCTGTCTACAAAACTCAGTGTTCTACTTTAACATGTTTTCCCCGGTTATAGTTCAAACTGTGTTTAAGCAAAATTCATTACATTAGTGTCATAATATCAGAGTGAACATCAGCAGGAAATTGGATCATGTGGTATCACATCAATATGTTTGATAGTGTTTTTTCTTAGAGGTTGAATTGCAGTTAAGTTATAGCTACAGTGTTTTTGAACATGCTGGTTTATTTTCTGAGTGAAATTGGTTGCATAACTGTACTGATAATGACATTTTCTCTAAAAAATCCGTGTATTTGGCTTCAAAAACATAACATGAGTTTCTCTGATTTTGCACAGAACAGAACGAGATCTGAACAGGAGGATGCAAACTTTGGTGTCAGTGTACCTAAAAAGTTATGCAGTTTTTTTCCCAGTGTCATGCAGATTGTTACGATTGAATTATCCAGAAGTGACAGCAGAACTGTAAGTGTTTGTAAGGTAAACAGAGTTGTGCCAACCTTGAGTTCGGTTCTTCAGTATGTCCTCCACCTTCTTCACCGTCATCTCCAGCACCTCTGCGTTCTCCATCTTGGCATGAAACTGTGAAAACAACCAGCAGAGCTCCATCAGAACCATACCGCCTCATCTGTCTCACGAGGGGACAGGTGAGCTGAAGGTGCTGTGCGCGCGCGCGGTACTCACGTCTGTGTCTGCCAGCAGAGTCCGCAGCTCCTGCAGGCTCTCGTTGATGCGCGCTCGCCTCTTCTTCTCCACCAAAGGTTTCCTGGTCTGCAGGAAGACAGAGATCATACTTTATTCAGTGTCACATAGAAACTTACAGCTGTGGATGCAGTTTAGGTTCATTTATCGTTTTTTTCTCTCCTCTAGAAACGCATTATTAGCTGTCACCGGCGTGTCAAGTGCGCCGGAGCCTGTTATCCGCTGTAGGTGAACTACCTTTCTGTCCGCTTTCTGAATCCCGTAGTCAGACTCATCTTCTTCCATATCAAGTCCGGTGTTGCTGGGCCGAGCCGCGGGAGCCATGTTGGTCGTGTCTGTGGCTTATCCCACTGCTGCTTTCTCCTCCCGAGTCGTCAGAGAGGGAGCAGCTGGCAAACGGAACCGGTTTCAGGAAGGAAAAAAAAAATCGACAAACTCGCAGGCGAGGCGAGGCGCCCTCTGTTTATTGTGCAATCCTAGTGAGACGTGCTGCTGGCGCTGAGTGGCTGTTGTTAGTATTTATAGGGGCTTATTAACATGTGAATAGGGGCTGAGCTGCTCTTGCTGGGGGACAACAGAGCGCACACGGCCGGAGCCAATGAGCGCCCACTCCCTTTGTCTCCGGTCAGCCCCGGTCTGCGCCCCCAGAAGCTGGATGGGCTTTAATCAGACAGTTTGTTGGGTTAAGGGGACCGACCGCCCTGTTTTTCCCCCCAACTGTTGGTACTCATCAACTCTGTGAACTTAAATTCAGCTGAACATAATTATAATTACGATGCACTTGCTGAGAAAATGACACCTTCATTTTCAAATAAAACTCTAAAATATGTGTATGATTAACTTAAATTAGACTTGGAATTAATTATAATTAACTTTTTACATTTTAACAATTCCAAATAAAGGGCTACTCGATTGTAAGTTGTGTTATAAATCAAGTTTATTGTATATATATTTTTATTACATTACTCAAAACTGTGTTCATCCTTGTGGCGCAGTTTGCTTATTTCTCTCATGCGTCAGAGAATTGCGGTATTATTCCCAGAAAGTATCTACTGTCTGTTTTCTGCCCTACCAGTTCTTCGTTCTTTCGGCATTTGTGTCCGAGCCTCAGCAGATTTACCCGGCTGTTTGGCGGATGTAACGCGATGCCTTCAGTTGGCAGCTGCTGCTGGCGGCCCCCTCGGCCCAAACTGAATCAGCCGGGGGAATTAAGGGCCCTTCTCCAAAGAAAGCGACAGGTGTTGGCCTGCGCCTCGTTTGTTCTCCCCGTTGTTTGGTGACTTCTGATGTGTGCAACTGCATTCTCACGTTGCCTGCTCTGCTGTAAGAGAGTCTATAATATCGGGCTGATTTTGCAGGAGACCCTCACCATTAAGTGCTGCATTGTATCTTTATTATAAGCTTTATTATGCAGAGCACATATATTGTGTGTGTAAACATGCGAGTTATTTATCTGTCATCTTTTTAACAAACTTCTGACTGCAGTGAAATAAACGATGTCACAACTCGTGTAGTCATTGTTGGACTTTTCTGCGTTTTCTGGTTTACTCCCTTGCGCACAATGTCTATTTGTTTATGTCTAATAAGTGCGCTCAACCCTTCGCCCTCGTTCTTGTTCATGTTTTGTGCGCGGCATTATCATGTAAATGACCCTCACAATAGACTGGCTGTGTCTGCTCGAAAAAAAGGACCAGGCAGGCATCTGTGCCACCTTCCAGGTAAAAGGCAATGGTGTGTTTTCAGGTGCTCTTTTACGCATGAGTTTTATCCTTTATTGCGCAGCATTTCCGCAAAACAAGCACCACTAAACTCCAGTAACACAAGTGACGAAAGAGTGTAAGACCTTTCAAGTCACCACCCCCAGATCCCTGTTCCAGATCTTTAATGGTGTGGACTGTGGAGAGGGAGCAGCTGTTTCGGCTCGCTTTTGTTGGTGAGCTCCGCTGAGGGACCAGGCGCCCTCCTCCTCCTCCTCCTCCTCCTCCTCCTCCTCCCCCCTCCCCTCCTTCTCTTCAGACCCCGCCGCCTGCGTCCATGTGGCGGACAATCATAACGGCAATAATACGGGGAATGGGCCATATGCACGTTTCTTCTTTTCACCCCGCAGAGATGAATTACATTTTTTTTATTTAACCCAAATGTACCGGAACACACTCTTAAGCCACATCTTGACGTTTTCTGTGCGCGCAGATGGAGATGACTGTGATGTGCTTCCAAACCTCACTGGCTAATGAACATTCAACTAGCTTTTAACAATGTACCAGATGCAAATTGTTCCATTGAAATGTCAGGAAATCCCTGTCAGAAACACCCTTTACTTGTTAAAACTCAGCATTGAAGCGGATGTCTTGTCCTCTCAATCACAAACTGCAAATAACTGATGATTTATGTTCTAGTGATTAATACCTAAGACTTTAATCAATATAAAGGTGTAAGGATTAAAGGGTCACTTCCCCAAAATCAAAAAATATACGTATTATACTACTCACTTTGCAATAATTAAACCATGGCCCATGTTGCAGATTCTTCTTGAGACTTGCCACCATCACAAAGGATGGAGGTGAATATTTCAGCCACTTGTGGTGCTAAAACCTCACAGGGCAATATTGGAAATTTCAAATGCAGTAATTTTTAGTGGGGTAACCCTCTTTCATTCTCTGTTCTGAAGTTTTACAGCTTGGTAGGAAAAGCTCAGGTGTTAAAAATAACATTAACGATGCCTCTGTCCTATTCAAGTGTCTCCATGAGCCAGTGTTGTGGAATTCAGTCAATGATGATTTTATTAGTAGGACCTGTTCTTTTCCTGGCATGTTCTCTGAGTAAACAGCTTCGATTACACAAATGAAATTCATTTCACCTCTGTTGCATGCAAAGGTATATAGTATGATAGCCAAACTTAAGTCTACATACCCCTACAGGTGAGTGGGAAAAGATGTTACTATGTGATTTGACTGAAATGACCCTTTAGCTGAAGCTAAAAATTCTGACCATAAAAAGGAAAACTAAACCAGACAGGCAGATTATCAACATAAAACTGGTGGAGCTTTAGTGTTAGCAAACAAACAGACATTTAACCGCAACATCTGGATGACATCAGAGCAGGAAAAGCACATGTGTAGCTCAGTTACTAGATAAATAATGGCTGATTTTCAGTCAGCCTTTTTGGTTTTACAGCCTTTGTATTGTGAACGCTAGTTCATACTAACAATGTCACAGTTTGCTGTGACACTTGAATAAATAATAGTTAATGTTTTCGTAGCAGTTAACATAGTTACACATGTTTCCTACTAAGACATTCGGCTCTGTTTAGCAGCTTTTACATTGCTTCTCCACCAGTTAGCGCTAACTTTGTCTATCAGGCGTTTGTTGCTGGGCAGGTAGTGTTTATCAGAGTTTATTTACTGAAAACACCTGTCTGCGGCTCCAGGAAATGTGTTAGACAACTTCTCTGTTTGCAGTTGCAGCTTTAAACAAAGAAAGAGGCTAAAAAGATGCACTGAGCAGCAAAATGTGGCCTTTTAACTGGCTGGGTCACAAGGAATGACCCATTTTACAGCCATTTCATAACTCAATTTAAATTTCTGTCCTAATTATTGATTAATGCAGCTTTAAATATGTTGGTCTAAAGACTTTGAAGTAGATTTTTTCTAAGATACAGGACTGTAGAAGAAGCTTATTGCTACCTGATCCTTTAGTGGTAAAAATCCAGGCTGACTGTTGTATTAAAACTTAAAAAGGCCTTATTTGCCTTATTTCCATAACAATTTTGCATAATTATATTAGCAAACAATCTGGAAAGTTAATAGTGAGGCACTCATGTCCTGCCTTTTTGCACTACACAGCCCCTATACCAGAAATGTCAAAAACATACTTGATAAAAGCAAATTTCCACGTGCAGACTGATGGTAAGGCTCAATAAAAATTTCAAAGTTTGCAATAAGTTTATTATTTTTAATGTTTGGGTTAATTATACAGCAAAGGAGGAAGACATAAAAATCTATGCAATGCCAAGAAAATGGTCTAAGAAGCAAAGTCGTGCCTTAAAATATCAAATAAATAAAGCTGTTAATACAATAAATACATGAAAGATTAATAAGAGCCTTCTATAATGCAGGCTACGAGAAGTCGACTTCTGAAGGGAAGTACTGAGAAAAGGTCTGTATAGAATCATTATAGCACACCTACAATAATATTCACTGGAACAAAACTGCCCCACGTTTGTCTTCTGAGCAGCATATCTATAAGATACATAACATAGGATGGTCTAACAAAATTGGTCATTAATCCACCAGTTCACCAGGGCCTCCACATCTCCAGCATCCCCAGGTGGGAGCTGTGGAGTGCCGGCCTCTCTCGGCGCCCAGCCACATGGCAGGTGGGCCCTTCCCTCTGGAGCTGCCTCCCTATGAGGGGGTCTCCTCTGAGGGGTGTGCCAGGCAGCCCCGCACCTTGGCTGGCCAAAGGTGGGATGTCGTGTCTGGGTGCAGGCTGCAGGGGGCGCTCATCGGTGGACCTCGGCAGGGACTTGAGGAGGTGGTTGAGCAGCCGGGAGCCCAGAGTTTTGTCCATCCAGTCACAGGTGAGGAGCATGTTGTGGACCTCGTGCATGCACTGGATGTAGCCTGTGCTGTATTTCTGCTGGGCCTCCAGGCCTAATGTGGGGTCTGCAGGAGAAAAGTGAAGGGGATATGAAGTAACAGCACCCCCTGGTGGTGACAGCACAATATGCATCTTGTATAAATAGCTTTAACTGATGCTCTCAGTCTTATTAAAGCTGCTCAGTAACACCAAATACTTCTCAAATCAGCAACAAAGTTTCCAACAATAAGGCCGAATTGCAACTTTACAGATGAACAAACTGTCAAATGTCTAACATCCTATAATACTGATAATGCTCTCTGAATGTCAACTTCAAGGGATTATGAGCTATTTTATGGTATATTTCATTTTGCATAATCCACCTGTTGACTCAAGAATATATGATTCTGATAAGAGCTGGTCTTATAGGGTAATAAAAACTGTAATCTAAAGTAATCGAAGCAATACATTTCACCTCCTATAACCCTTCACATGTGACACACAAAGACAAGTGCACACACACAGCCATGTTTCTTACCGTTGAGTTTATTGCCCTGGATGTTTTGCAGATGTTTCACTGTCATCTCTAGAATATCGGCTTTTTCCAGTTTGGATTGCTGTTGAAGGAAAAGAAAAGCAGTCTTAAACTCAACTGAATTCCACCACCATTGTTCAGAGGAGAAGAGACACGTGAGGAAATACTCACATCTAGTCTGAACGCGCCGATCACAGTTTCTTTCAGCTGATCCAAACAATTGTTTATCCTCTCTCGTCGTTTCCTTTCAATGAGCGGCTTTCTCAGCTGTATGAGAGAAAAATAGTGTTGGTTAAAGGCGGACAGGATGGTGAGGCGCCATGCTGGAGCGCAGGGAGCAACATGTGCGACCCAGATCCTACAGAAGAACTGAAACTATAGTATTTCCACGCGTAAAATACCTTTCTCTCCTCCTTGGCACTGGAGTGTTTCCCTACGTTGTGCGCCATAGATGAGGCAGTCATGTTTCCCCTTGGATGTCTGCGCGCTTGTGCCACCTCGGCTCTGGATCTCAGCGCGTCTCTAGGGCCCTCCGCGCGGCACGGCCCTCTTATTTATCGAGCGCAATTAGCATGTGAATGCTCCAACTCTTTGGCTGCGGGATTTTCCCACACACGGGGTCCCATCAGTCAAGACTGACAGGTCACTGGCTCCATTCAATAACAGAGAGACCCGGCCTAGAAAAAAAAAATACTCACAAGCGACAGATGTCCAGCCTGAAACCATGCACTACACCACCCCCACCCGCACCCCATCCCGCTCCACTCTGTTCTCCACCCAACAAGAAAACGCGGTTTCCTCTTCTCCCAGGGATGAACAAGAGTGTGCAGTTACCGCGCTTCACTCATGGGGCCCCATCGCCTATTCTTTACAGGAGCAACATTACACTACCTGCAAAAAGGCCAAACCTATTCCCTCAGAGCTCACAGGAAAACACAATAGACTGACAAATCACTTGAGGACAAATCAGCCTGTACACAGAACAGGCTCGATGAAAGATGCCCACATATAAAGACAAAGTTCTGGGATAATTTATCTCAGCCACTAATATTGTTTTCCTTTTGATGCAAAGCCCGTTTAAATAATCTAAACATTAACACCACTTCGACTTATTAGAAGCACGAGAGCCAGGGTGACGCGCACGAACATGTGCACGCGCTCCTCTTCTTTTTCTGGTCTTGTTTTGCTGGAGCAGCTCTTGCGGTGTGTTTGTCCGGCCTTGACCACTTTCCGTGTTTTCAAGTCTCAGACATCTGCTGCTAACTGTTAGCGAGCAGATGTCCGATTGAACCAGATGTCCCCCCACCTTTAGGTCCCTTAAAATCGAGGGCCCCTGTTTCTGAGCCACGCGACTGCCAGGCGAATGCCGGGTCGTGGGAACCGCAGCCGAACAAAGGCCCCCATTCATTCAGACCTAATCAGCATGAAGGGCGTAATAACCTCCTGAGAGGATGGACGGTCCGGCCGAGGAGGAGAGAAAGAGGAGGCGGTGACTTTGGCAGGTAAACAGAGAATGACCAGCAGGTGCTACGGCATGTCAGGAGGGGTGGGCAAGTATAAACTTAATTGGACTTAAAATGTAATAAAAAATAATCTGATAAATAAAACCACAATATATTATAACAGAGAATGCAAAAAAGGTAGATATACACACAAATATAAAAATATCAAAGCTCTATATCTAAACATCAGTACCTGCTGCATTATGGCGCCCTGCATTTCCTCCATATCCACAGAGGAGTCTGACTTTGTTATTGTCAGCTTTACTTCAAGATCATCTCGAGTATTGATTTTTTTATGTGCTATGTTAAGCTGTAAAATGAAAGTCATGTCATGAGCAGGTTTTGTGACCGTTGCATTTGTCGGTTGTATGGTTTTTGCCTTTGTTGTACCATTTGCTGCCCTCTTGGTCGGATTGCTCTTTAAAAAGAGATTCTAATCTCACTGAGTCTTTTACCTGTTTTAACAGAGGATATTGGTATTGATTGTGTAATACAGATAAACAGGTGCCAAATAAATCAATTTATGAGTGAATCTTCGGAAACAGACATCAGCCCAAACAGAAAAAAGAGGCAAACTGATCATGTTTTACACTAATAATAGTGTTCAAAAATAAACTATTAATTTCCTCAACAAAAACATGGTAGTGTCATTTATCCATTGTCTGTTTAACATCCATCACTTACATAAGTTCGTTTTTTCCTAGTCAGGAACAAGGTAAGCTGGGGCCAATCATAATGCATCAGAAGGATGACAGTGTTCGCCTTAGAAAGATTAACTGCCCCACCTGCTGCCTCCATGTTAGAAGAAAACAACAAAAATGCCCTCCTGAAGGCACTGTGTGGTAGATAAAATATTATACGTTGCCTTCTACTGGAACTTAGTGTGCTAGATGACATGATAAACTGAACTCTGGGTGTCCTCACAGTGGGGTAAATGTCATGCACGTCCATATTAGCTGCCCTACATACAAGCCACATGCTGTGACAGTATGCCTGAGTTAGACTAAATCAAATATAGGGTGCTGTGCGAAGTGTCCACAACATGAGAAACATTCCACTTTCTGCATTTATAGGTTTATATTAAGGTATTAAAGTTTGCCTATGTTGATATAACAAGTGGATGTGTCAGGACACTACTGTTAAACAGAGTCAGTCTTTTCCATCTTAGATTTAAATTGATTTGGTTACAAAGATGGGATCTATTTGCCCATTCACACATAAAGAGATTAAGATTTATAATCCCCCTTTCCTTTGCTCTTCTCTGCTCCCTTATAGTCTGCAGATTTATCTGTTAGCTACCAAATCTGACCAGCAGAGGGCCCCCAAATGCCTCTCACTCCTCTGTCTGGTAAGCACAGCCACAAAGCAGAGGTTACAAAACTCTGCACATGGTAACTGCTAACAAAAACACTTGTTAAGATTAACTTGACCCATATCTTTCTCATCTAAGTTCCTCCTTGATCTGTCCATATTTAGCACTTATATTTAAGCTTTTTTCCAGCTTCATGGAAAAAATGTCTCAGCAGTCAGCTGGAGCCTGAGATTCCACATGTGGCTCCTCATTGGTGTATGTATTGCAATCACAATATGCAAACTTAAATTAGACAACTACATCAGAACCATGGGCGTGCAGGTGCAGTAAACCTACTGCTACCCAGCATCCACCTGTTCAAGCCCTCACCTGCTGCATGTGACAGCCATCCCATAATGTCTTGGGCAGTGGTCCTCAGCCTCCACCTGCCATCACTGCCTGTAAGTTACAGCCCCTGCTAATTTTAATGACATGCATCCACAAGCAGCCTTGAGATTCAAAAAGGCAGCTCTAGGACTGATAATCCTCAGCTGTTTCTAATATACAACAGTCAACTGAAATAAAAATAAAATTTTAGGTTTAATCAAGTTCTTTTTGAGCCCAAATGTTTATTATCTCACGTCTCAAATGATCTCCGCGTGGGCTTTATCACTCGAGAATAGATAACTTGAGCAGCTGCGACGTTTAGTCACATTATATACCTTGTCCACGGGGTGAGCGCGCCCTCCTGTGGCCACCAGCCATCCTCGCATAATGTGACCACCGAAGTTGTCATGACACGAGACGGCCAGAGGGGGCGGTAGACGCCGCCACAGTGACAACCGCTCCGCTGCAAATGTTAACAGTCGGGCTCGGAGAAAGAACTAGGAAACAGGGGCCGCACAGTTAAGTTACGAACAAGGGGAGGCGACGACCAAGGAAAACCAAGCAGTTGTTGTTCCAGGAGACACCTGAGTTACTATTTGCAGTCTTGACAAATCTGGGAGAACTAGTGAAAACGCCGTTTACAAGGTACGATGCTGTTTATTACCATAATGTTATGAATTAATACTTGCTAGCATTGCGGTCTGAGGCTACTTTCGCTAACAACGGTTGCATTAAAGTTAGCTAACGTTAGTTAATCAACTTACTTTTTTTACATTTGCTTATGTCACCTTGTTGGATACTGTTTGTGAGAAGATTCGTCTAGGCTGAACCTAGCCTGCAGTTGACGATCTGCTAAATTCAGGCATGGGCTTGACAAGTAACGTTAAGTTACTAACGCGAGGAACCACTGCCAGGCCTGGCTAGCGTTATGCTAAAATAGCTAGCTCTAAAGCTAGCTGTCGTTCTCAGCATTAATGCTAAATGACAAAACTGGTGTACGTTATCTTAAATTTAATTACTTCCTATACCGTTATCTAGCTTAAATTAAGCTTATGATGCTTATTGAGATTTGTAAGCATTTGGCCTTCGAGGCCTTTTGTGTGTCGACAACACACACACATTTTCACAAGCAAGCCAACAGTGGCACTGTTGTTTGTTGGACAGTGATTTAAATATCATAGGCCACGTTAGCTTACAAACATAGAAAGCTGGCTGTCAAAGAAAGGCTGTCTAATCACGTCTATCATTGGAGCTCTAGGAATAAGTTGTCTTGCATTTGTTGGACACAGAATTGCTCAGTGAGCAAGTATCCATTTTGTTAGCATTACGCAAAGTTGGCAGGCTTCACACCATCACAAACCAGGCATGGATAACAGAGGGGCGGTGCTCACTGTCAGCTTCATGTTGGTCAGCTTACTGGGCCGCAGGGTTGCAACTTTTTTAGGTTATACTTATATTTACATTAGATAGTAAATGTAGCAATAAAAACCTTTGGAATAGTTTGCGGGACTTGTAAGTAGGGTAGCGAGATGATTGGACTGGCACTAGCTAGCTGCTCGCAGCGGTCACTAGCTTACTGTCAGATGATAACGGAGCATCTGCTGCTGTCTGGACTGAAGGGTGGGGGTGACGTTGGCGTTTGAGATGTCTTCAGACACTCTTTTGTCTCTTTACTTGAGAGTAACTATACTTGAATCCACTTGCTGTAGTAGTGGTTAATCTGTAAAGGCAGTTCTGGCTAACATGACATGGAGTTTTGGACTTGCTTTACGTTTTTAAGCCATATTTGGTCTGTTAATAGAGAAGTCGGGAGGCAGCACCTCTGACATTTATCCCCTAACATTACTTCAGCACACGCCACCTGATTTGTAACAGAGTCAGTATAGGTTAGCGGTGACCAGCTGATTTTGAACTTGCCATATGTGTTTCCTTCCTATTTGCGTCACTGATACTGAAGCGGTCGTGCTGCCTGCTGGCTACATTAACAAGCATTAGCCTGAGCGAAAGACGGATTTGGCCACCTGGCGATGTTGAGGTGTGTCTACATTAATAGAGGTGTAAGCAAGCGCAAACTTAAAGTGCTTGGGTCACCAGTGAACCCTGGACAAGTTTTGTATTTCAGCTCAGTCACTCATGACACATCATATATGAATGGTGGACTGCACCTCCCACCAAAACTGGCCCCAGCGTTGCTTTCTAAATGTGGACTCCCTGCCAGCACATTAGAGAAAGAGTGTGACAGCTCGAGGGTTTGTTTTCAGAGTTTAGAGGATCCTGACAGGACAACAGGTTGGTGTCAGACTGTTAGATAAATGCTTCTTAGTCTTGGATGTTTCTCTTGGTGACTATATTACTAGAGCTGCCGTGTTGTGGCAAACTTTTGTATCATTAGGAAAATATTTAATGAAGATGTTTTTTTAAAATAAAATGACCAAGACTAAGATAAACTTTTCTTGATATGTCTTCTGTCTTGAGCTCTTGTGTTTAGCCATTTTAAAAGACCCACTCTGTGAGTACATTTATGCTGCTGTATTGCTAATTACATTCTTATATACTTCTTGTCTCTTGAGAAAAGTTTGGCTTGTGCTGCTTAGTGTATGTAACACAGCTGGGTGGGTCAGGGAATTGTGTAGATAAGTGTCCGTGTTAAGTAACCTAGTTAAATAAGAGCAGCGGTGAGATATGGTTGTCACATCTGTCTGTTGCATTGTCAGTTTGTTTTTTGTCAGTTTTATCCTAAATTAGAGTTATTCATGTAGAGAAATTGTGTGTGTTGACCTAATTTACTCAGGAAAGTTGCGTTTAGTAATGTGACTTGAGTAATTTGACTTGAGTAATGTGCTTGGGTTTGTTAGTCACTGTTTGGGGAGTTGGTCAAGCAAAGATCTAAGGTAGTGTCATGATGTAAGTGGCCTATGTCATCGTAAACATTGGCTGGTTAATCATTCACCAAAGAGGCTAAAATTGTGAAACTAAATGAAATGTTAAAGGTCAAATCTAATTATGATGTTCATCACAAGTTTTATGACATGGATAACCTTTTCTGTGGCACATTTGCATATTCACATTTGCCTTGTACGGAAGTGTATTAGGATTAAATACCAGTGATGTTTTTTTCATGAGGACTCAATAAGGCCAGCTGTCACTGAAGTTTATTGTACAGTAGTTTTTGGGGCATGTTATTGGGATATTTGGAGTGCACCTGTCTTCACACCAGCTTTGTTCCAGCTGACCTCACAAGAGCAACAACTGCACTAAGTCAGAAAAATGGACTCAAGTTGTGGAAACTGGACATGGCCTGCTAACAGTGCCTTTTTTGGGGATAATCTCCGACAGCATTTACAGCCTCTGTCTCTGATGTCTGATGGGATGATTTTAACACAGGCTTGAATACAGACTGAGAAAACGTTTAAATCGATGAAGTCTGTTTGAAATCTATTAAAAGTTTTGATAGATAGTTTAAGTTAATCCTTGCTTGCTCTGATCCAGTTTAACATATCATTCCTCAGGTGGACAGTCCGCTCCCTGGTTGCTCGTGGTAACTCTCCGCCATGCCTTTTCCCTTTGGCAAGTCCCACAAGTCGCCGGCGGACATCGTCAAGAACCTTAAGGACAGCATGACAGTGCTTGAGAAGCATGACATTTCTGACAAAAAGGCTGAAAAGGTTGGCGAATCTTGCTTAAATTCACTTGTTCTCAGTTGCACTTGTTTGGTTTATCTCATTTGAAAAAATGTAAATGGGAGCTTTAATAACACTTTTTTTCCAAGGGAAGAAACCAAGACAATATGAAAAAAACTTTCTGTAACTTGAAATATTGTTACATCTGCTTTATGGTGTGCTTATGCTTGTGTGTACTGTGTTAATATTCAGGCCACAGAGGAGGTGTCAAAAAGTCTTGTGGCTATGAAAGAGATTCTGTATGGAACTAATGAGAAAGAGCCCCAGACAGAAGCAGTGGCCCAGTTAGCCCAGGAGCTCTACAACAGTGGCTTGCTCAGCACCCTGATAGCGGACCTGCAGCTCATTGACTTTGAGGTGAGATTTTCCATCTTTCATACATGTGAGGCGGAAAACAAAAACATCTGAAACACCTAAAGTGAAACTTTCATTCCATCGCACCAGCATAGAAACTGAAAAAGCAGTTATTTTTCACACATTTATCGGCTAGTTTGACACGTTTGGCACAAAAAAATCTGTTTATCTCAGAGCTGCATCCTGGCTTTCAGCCTGATCTTGCTCCTGGTTGCACAGGTTTTTAAACATTTTCTGGCATTGTTTTTCCTATTATTTTACATACATTAACCCTTTCTTTATTAAACATTCATGTATGCCCCAACAGGGCAAGAAAGATGTGGCCCAGATCTTCAACAACATCCTAAGACGTCAGATTGGCACTCGAACGCCCACGGTGGAGTACTTATGCACCCAGCAGAATATCCTCTTCATGTTGCTTAAAGGGTAAGTAGGCACACACACACATATATATGAAAGAGAGAGTAATCAATATACTGTTTTATAAGACTTTAGAAAATTTATGAATACTGCTAAAACATCACATTAACACTGAAATGACAGTTTGACAAAAGAATAAACAAAACGTGCAAATGTGCAGCTTGTGTGTGTCAGCTCATCTTCCTCTTGTTCCAGTTTACCATAACTTTTGTGTAATGTTCTTGCATATGATAAGTCTTTGTACTGTTTTGCTGTTTTGTGCAGGTATGAGTCACCGGAGATCGCCCTAAACTGTGGTATCATGTTGAGAGAGTGCATCAGACATGAACCACTGGCCAAAATCACACTGTGGTCTGAGCAGTTTTATGACTTCTTCAGATACGTGGAGATGTCCACGTTCGACATCGCCTCAGATGCATTTGCCACTTTCAAAGTAAGTTGACTCACTCGTTCAGCTGAGCAGATATTCTTTCGAGTGGTGCTCTGAAACATCTGTGACTCCTTTGAGTCTGAAAAGAGAGAAATTCAAAAGCTTTGACATATTATAAGTGATAAGCAGATGTTCTCTGCAGTTTCATGACATCTCCCATTTCCTACTTCCTGCTACTTTGTTGATGGTGGTTTGTTTACATTATATAACTTGAAACATTGTAACTAATTAGACGGTTTGAACAGCAAATCTGATGATGTGTTGGCACCTGCTGCTGCTGATATTGCAGTTAGACACAGTGACAGGGACTAACTCAGAGACTGACGACTTGGAGCCAACGATGGTTGTTTTTTATCGAACAGAAAGTCGAGTTTTAAGACAAAGTTGTGGCAAAATTAAGGGACCTGAACAGACCACTTGAGTTTTTAAGCATAAGGTCATAGTGGCTGTCAACAACCTTGTTAACATCTTCTTAACATTCAACATTTATGATTAAATATACATTTAAAAATATGGCACTGTGATTGAGGTTTTACATTAAGTGATACCATCATTAAACCACCTTTGGTTTGCTGATTTTTCTGGCTTCTATCAATGTGCTAAGTTGAAATTTGTATTTATAGACTGGAGTAAATTATGTGCCATTCAGACCAACTTGAACACCACTGCTCATTTAATGCTAGTCAGATTTTTTTAAGGATTTCTTTCAACTTTTGTATCTACAATGTCAAAGGAGACAAATGAGACCAGTCATAACCATTAAATCTGAATTAATAGTCTGCATTGTCTTTTTCAGGACCTCCTCACAAGACACAAGCTACTGAGTGCTGAGTTTCTGGAGCAACATTATGACAGAGTAAGTCCAAACTGTCCATAGCAAAGCCTGGTAATTAATAGAAAATCAATTCACAGAAAGTGAGATAGAAATGTTTTAGAGTCTGCATGTTAAGTGTGGCTATAATATGATAAAGGGCAGAAAGTACACATTCTTACAACTAAATTTATCTGTAGCTCAAGGAAGAGATAATTCGGATGAGTTTAGAGCTCATAACAACAGATTGAATAAAGAATCACTCAAGTCTTAATCAAACAGCAATTTGAGTGTATCTACTTTTGGCCTCTTGGCACTTTTCAGAATGAAACAAGATAGTCAGGGGGAATATATTGTTGAGAGTTGGATGCTAGTCTGTATTCAGTTATAGAGGATTACTCCTAAGACAAACAGTTGTTTCAGACTTACAAAAGCATTCACAGGAAGAACATATGAGTTAATTATGATAAATGAAAATAGGGGCATAATAGGACCAGAAGAGTGCTTTAAAAGGGGTCAAAAAGTCATTTTTAATATCATGTCAACTTTCGTAAGTGTTTCAGCCATTTAAAGCATTGAAGGCCCTCAAGTTAAAAATGCAAAATAAAAAAAAATAAAAACTTTAGATGAACTGAAGAACCATTGTCTTTTCACCAATTTACATGCAAGTTAGAACTGGCAGTCTGAGTGCTTTGCATGCTGGCAGTCTCTTTCCCGACAACATCAAACCAGCGATTTGGGACACGATTTGCAGGCTGTGAACACAAAGTAACTGTCAGTCTGTGAGTGAAAATCACTCATTTTCCTGTCACTGTGTTTTGAAACAAAACACAAACAATTGTGAAAACCACTACTTGACACATCAGATGACTCTCTCTCTCTCTCTCTCTCATCCCCAACCCCTTATAATTTTTCTGTCTTCACTCTCTCTCTCACTACCTCTTCCTCTCTCTGTAGTTCTTTAGTGAATATGAGAAGTTACTCCACTCAGAAAACTACGTGACTAAACGTCAGTCCCTCAAGGTAAGACACACAGTCATGTCAGTAAACAGGTCTCATGTAGTGGTGCTGCTCTATTCAGAGAGCTATTTAAAGATGGGGTCTGTCGGGGTGTTAGATTTCTCTACACCATTCCATCTCCATCATGTTATGTCTGCCATCTAGTGGTGGAGTACTTCATGCATGTTGTAAATACTGTATCTTCTAAAGCTCCATTTATTACCTTGTGTTTTCTTGACTTGCCATATGTTTCAGACTTCATTAAGTCCCTACTTCTAACTTAATGTTATTATTATACCTTCTCATTTATCTGAAGATACAGTCTGTTTTCTGAAACTAATTGGATCCCCAAAGGGCAAATTATTACCTCAGATCTAAACCTGTTTTCTCTCTCAAAGTTGTTTATCTATCATGATGCTATTTAAGGTTCAGTACACTAAAGTCTGTACATAATGAAGTAAAACAGGCCATTATTTTTATTTATAATTCAGATATTTCAACCTAATTATGCTTTAAGTGGTCAGCCTGTCACTTTAGTTAATCAGCATCAGTCTGAAAATTTAAATAAATTATTCAAAGTGATATTTCCTGCTGTCTCTCACTCTGCATCACATAGTTACTGGGAGAGTTACTTCTTGACCGGCACAATTTCACCATTATGACGAAATACATCAGCAAGCCAGAGAATCTCAAACTAATGATGAACCTGCTACGGGACAAGAGCCGCAACATCCAGTTTGAGGCTTTTCACGTTTTTAAGGTAAAAATTCAAAGATGTGGTCAACATTAAGTGTAGTGCAGACACCCTGTGCGCACTCACGTTCTTATCTTCCGCCTCCATCAGGTATTTGTGGCCAACCCCAACAAGACGCAGCCCATCCTGGACATCCTGCTGAAGAACCAGACCAAACTCATAGAGTTTCTCAGCAAGTTCCAGAACGACAGAACGGAGGACGAACAGTTCAATGACGAAAAGACTTACCTGGTCAAACAGATCAGGGACCTCAAGAGGCCTGCACCTCAGGAGGCCTGAGAAATGGTGCAGAGGTGGGGGAGCAGCCACCAGGACCATGTCTGGACGCCATCCAGACAGTGTCTGCATAACGGACCCATCAGCAGCTGCTGTTCTGGTTTCGGAACAAAAATTTAGGAAACAAATAAAAAAACATCGTACCCATATCAACTCATCGGGAAGTCGCCAGCTCCTCTGCTCCTCAGTGAACATTTGATTTTTTTTTTCTTTTTTCAGTCAGTCTTTTCCTTAAAAAGAAACAAGAGAAAATAATAGATGCTGCTGCTTTCTTGCACATTGAGACATGTAAGGTATATTATAATGACACAACAGTCCATCAAACATAGTGACAAAAAAATGTTCGTGCATTCACAGTAAAGCTGACTTCCTGATAGACACACACACACATTACAAGGAACAAAAGTAGACACGTTTACACGCATATATGTATAACATAAAAAAGAAAAACATGCATACACACATACTGCAAGAATATCAGCTAAAACCTCGTGATGGAAATGGTACGAGCAAGTTGAACATTGGTGTGTTTGTTGCATGCCTTGAAATGTGACAGATCCACGGCTGTACCCAGCGTCGGCTCTGTGATCGCCCGCCCAGTCTGGCCCCCATGTTCAGTGCCACAGACTCGGAAATGCACGTGCGTCACAGCGACCGCCACAGTTCATATCTTTGCCTTCATCCCATAAAGCAACAGTGGTTCATTTTAGCGATTCGTGGGGACAAAAAGCTCTCAGATGCCATCACACAGAACCAATTACCTCCCGTGTGCTTTGTTACGACACAGCACCTGAAGCACATGAGGAAAGGAGGGAGGGATGTAAGGTATGAATTTGGTAAAGCCCAAAAGTTGGGTCTCTTTATTGTTTTCTGGGACAGGGTGAACATGTACATATGCCTTTTTTTTTTTTTTTTTTTTTTGGTTTTTAGATTTTTTTTTAACCTTTAAATATTAATATATATATATAAAAATTAAA
>JAPZDY010000024.1:5200970-5213309 GCA_029783645.1 Ctenochaetus hawaiiensis
TAATTTTTCATCACTTTTTGTCTTTTTTTGCCTTTTTTTTTTTTTTTTTTTTTTTTGCTTTGTAGATTTTTGTTTAACCTTGACATATGAATATATATATATATTACATATATATTACCTTAAACATCATGTTTTTGGTTAATTGTATTCGAATTACTTTCTAAACCATAAAAGAAACAAACAAGTTAAGTGACATTGTTTTTGCATTTCATATACTGCTGAAATGGTTGCTGGTGGGTTTCTTTGTACATAACTTAAAGGGCCAGCTCACGTTTAGCTAACCTATAGGATATTAACAATTTGTACAGCAGAGGAATGTCATGGTATTAGCTCTGGATCTGTTAATCCTCTTCATTCTCCATCTACATTTTGAGTATCTCTCAGACTGCTGAAAAACATGCAGGGGGTGTGAGCAGTGCAGGAGGGGAGGGAGGGGATTTGGACGGCATTAACTGAAAAAAATTAAAGCCTGTGTGTTTGTGCACTTTGTGAGGTGCTGAGTGATCAACATCACCTAACTGGGGTCGAGGATGGCAGGGATTTCCCCCCTCCTCAATTTCATTAACTTGTTTTTTTCTCCCTCATTTTCGACACTCTAGTGTTTTTGGCAAAGGAGTGCCATGTGGTCTCACAGCGAGTAGCTCATCAGGACATTGTTAACTCAGCACATCATTCTTACTTTTACCCCCCCGGTCTCATAATGTTTGAGACTTTCCTTTCTGAGGGTTTATAATTCCAGTACAATTATGAGTGTAAAGCATTGTGGGTAGTAGAGTATATTGGGCATGTTGGACTGTCCTCATGGTGCTGAGCAAAACTGATAAAACCACAGATTTGTTCATTTACAGTGAATGAAACGACCGATGCAATGAGACACACATACATTCAAACAGGCAAATAAAAAAAAACCCTGTCAGTGCAGATAACAGCACTACGCAGATAGCCCACAGTTCCTCTCATACGCATTGAACATGCATGTTCCTCTACTGGCTGTGCATGATGCTGTACTAAAGATGTTGTACTGGAATTGTTTCTTTTTTCAGAATATTTAACATCGAAATGTCAAAACGAGATCTTGGCCGAATGCTGACTTTGACTCCAGTTTCAGCATAGAGAGTGTGGGTGCTTTCAGAAGTGTCAGAGGCCTGGGCCCTACAATCGAAATAAAGAAAAAAAAACATTTGGAATAAAATAAAGCTGTGGTCATTTTTAACAACTCATCTGTCAGTGGTGTGTTAACAGTGTGGTTTGTATATCAACTTAAGAAAAATGGGACCTTTTTCCCAAGAGGTGTAAAAGGTATTTAGATTATTTTGCTAACATCAAAAGACTTCAGAAGAAGTCAAAAAACATGTATACTATCAGCACAGTGTACTGAGTTTTCAGTCATAAAAGCAATTATAATACAGACTGGTTACATTGAAGAAGAATAACAGCTAAATTGATTTTTTTTTCACTTCTTTGCCAACCAGACTTCCCATATCTTTTACCAATCTATGAAGCCTTACTAAATGACAATTAATTGGAATTTATTACAAATTTTAAAGCAAATCATGTACACTATAATTGTTAAACTCTTTAAAAACTACATGGCTGTCTTAATGAAATACCAAGCATTTTTGTGTTGTTGCACTTTGAGTTAAAGAGAGAAACATTTTCCTTAACTCTTGAGATGTTGAGAAGTTAATTCACATTTTAGAAGCTCCCACGTACCTATAAAGCTGTGCTTACGGTATACTACCACTGCTACGCCCTGTTTTAGTTAAAATGTGTTAAAATTAAATTCATCAAAACAAAAGAAAGTAAATGTAAATACATTATGACCTTTTGAGTTCCCTCATAATTTAAAAAAACATCTGATAATTGTGGGCTTATCATTTCATAAATATGAATTATGTCTCATAATTATGAATGAACAGTAATGAAAAATATGTATTTTTTTTATCACTTCCAGTATCGTATAGGCCTATTAGCTTCCATAAGATTGTGTCATTAACAGTAGGCTAAGTAATATCCTATAACAAACCATTGAACACAGCCAGTGACTTAACAGAATCCTAACATAAAAAAATCTAGTGTGTAAAATTTTAAGTAAATTTATTTGTAAAATATAGAAAATAAAATTATATAAATGCATAGGCCCATTTTTGTATGATTACCTGAAAAGAAATTGTGTTTTGATTACCTTTAAATGAGCTGTTTATACGCCACAGGGGCGGGTCTCTTTCCTGTTGTAACGCCATGTTTCTACAACAGCTCAGAAAGGACAAAATAAATATTAGCTCTAGCTCTTTGGCGCTTTTTTGCAAGTTTTCACGCGCTTTAACTCACTTGGAGGAGGGTGATTGTGATAAGTGATATTTGGTCGGGTGCAATCTGCAATTTCACCGCTAGATGCCACTAATTATTGCACATAGGATCTTTAAACTAGTAAATACAGTTTGTAATTTTCTGATTAATCAATACGCTTGAACGGCCTGTTCACAGTGCCAATAAGCATAACAATAGCTGTAATAAAATATTTAGTTTCAGACTACAATAAATTGTGTTTCAGTAGTTTTTCTCTTAGTTTTATTACAGGAGGAAGATCAGCTTGGTTTGATAGATTAAAATAACTTGTATCTGATTTGCCATTTAGGTTCGGCATTTAACGAAAAATGTCATATTAATTATCGCTAGTACATTGTGTTTTTCCAGGCTGGAGTCAACAACATCATGTACAAAAAGCAGCGGACTAGTCCTTTAAGGACAGATATTTAAAAAAAAAAAACAAAGCAGCACACTTCCGGTGGATAAAGACAAAAACAGACAGAGAAGCAGCTCAGCGGTGAGAAGAAGAGGACGGCCCGTCGACGAGGTGAGGCGACTTGTTTCAGAAAGGTGGCCGGCGATCTTCAACACGGACAAAGAGTGAGGGGCACCTGCAGACAGACAGAGAGACAGACAGATAGACAGGCGGACAGACAGCCATGGTGAAGATCAGTTTCCAGTCTGTCGCGGGACAGAAAGTGGAGAAGGAAAATGAAGGCGACAAGACCGAAATCCTCATTCCTCATCCGATGGTGAGTAACGTAACGCGTCTCTTATTGTTATTCCCCTTGTTAACAAATGTCGTTGCATTGCGAGGGTTAATTCAGCGGGACGCCTGCCGAGCTCGGGCTCCTCTGCCC
This sequence comes from Ctenochaetus hawaiiensis, assembly GCA_029783645.1. Lineage (NCBI taxonomy): Eukaryota > Metazoa > Chordata > Actinopteri > Acanthuriformes > Acanthuridae > Ctenochaetus > Ctenochaetus hawaiiensis. The sequence goes on from JAPZDY010000024.1 coordinate 5,204,141, forward strand.
GGCTGCTCTGAAGGGCAACCTGCACCTGCACAGCCACGAACAGCGGGGGATTTTTGCCTGCATCTATCGCCATTTGGTTGGAAACAAAAACATGTCATTGCCGTGATGGTTTCCTCTGCGCCAGTGCGCTCATTGCAGGCTCAGTGCAAATTAATTTAATGTGCAAATGCATGTGTTATTTTAAGGATTGTTTAGATGATTACAAGCGAAAAAAGCAATTAAGCAACCTAAAGGTTTTGTATTGGGGTTTGCTTTAAATATGGCACCGCTTCTGACGATTTTTTCCCCCTTTAAATGCAGATTTAAATAAACAACCGCCCAGTTTTAAAAAATGCAAGAAATGCATGAGCTTTGGCTGACAAAATGGCAGATTGGTGTGGTTTGCAGCACATGCAAGATTATTTTTTCACAGCTCTACATGAAGCCCAGCAGTGGGGTCCTGAACTTTGCTGAAGCAGCATCCCAGCATCCCTTATCAAAGATACATGATTGAGACCAGAAAGATGACTTTTAACCATAATGGAATATAAATAGGACATCTGCCTGCATATAGACTGAATATTGCAAAAAAAAAAGAGGTTGGTGTAGTTGTGTGCATTGTATTGAACAGGAGACAGACAGGCCTCATAGTGTGTCACGCTCTCAGTCGGTGTGAAAGAGCTTCTATCTCTGTTGGTGGGGTGGGAGAACACACTTTTCACAGAAATGCGAGCACACACACACACACACACACACAGTTGACGCTTTGTCCTCATGTACCCTCTGTTTCTAAATGCTTCCACAAAGAGCAGCGAACTGAACTGAAATGAATGTCGTAACATGAAAAGATGATTGAATTCCAGGCGCTGCTTTCAAGCTTTTGTGTGTCATCTCCTGTTTTTTTCTCTCTTTTTTTATAATGATGAAACATCATCGCACAGGATTGACATCTTATTTCTTTGAAGTACAAATGCACACAATCCCTTTTATTCCCTCCATAGCTCCAGCTAAGAATAGCACATTGCTGTTTCTTTACAAAGAAACCACATATAGGAGGTAATTTTTCCTGCTACAACCACTCGGTACAACAGCCATAACCATTATTTCTCTAAATGGACACACATAGTGAGTGGTTACTATCTGTGTTGTGCCACACTGCCAACACCGGTTGGGCGCGTGGCACCGGCAGATGGACTGCGAGACTGGAGGCGTTTGGGAAGATTACTCACTATCTCAGTCGAGTTTTTCATTACCAAGAGCTCCGCCATCGCTTCCTCTGACTGGGCTCAGCGCTGCTAATTCCTGCTGGAAATGCAGCATCGCCATTTATTCGAGCTTCTATTTTAGTAGTTAGTTAATTTGGGTCATTTTCAGCTGCTCGTCACGGTGATGAGTAAGCTGGAGGATGAATTAAATGCTTTTCTGTGTCCATTTGAAGAATTAATTCATCGTTTTTGTGTGTGTGTGTGTGTGTGTTTTCCAGGATGAAGAGGAGCTGGTTCTGCCTCTGCGACCCAAAAAGTCTCCCCTCAATGGCCTGTGCTGCCTGACATTTGGCCTGGTTGTGTTCATGGCCGGTCTGGTCCTCGCCTCCATTTATGTGTACCGTTACTACTTTATACCTCATGTAAGACCTGATTATACTTTATAATTATATATTGATTATACTGTGAAAGATGCTGCATGCATAAATAAAAAATTACATCCATCGTTTTTTTATTCAAGTCAGCACAAGGAGGATGTGTTTGCTGCAGATTTGTTTTTGAGTGTTGAAGCTGGGATGTTGATCCAGTTGCTGATTTGTGTGTTTGTGTGTTTGTGCAGATCCCAGAGGAGAACCTGTTCCACTGCAGGGTGCTTTATGAAGACTCTGTGTACGCCCCGCTGCGTGGGCGTCAGGAGCTGGAGGAAAATGTCGGCATCTACTTGGCTGACAATTACGAGAAGATCACTGTGCCCGTGCCTCACTTTGGAGGCAGCGACCCCGCCGATATAATCCATGACTTCCACAGAGTGAGGATAAACACACAGCGAACACACAGTTAAATATTTATAAGAAGTAAAGTTTTTTCAGGAAATTTCCATAAAAGAAAATTTACATTTAAAAAAAGATCAAAGTCTATGATAACAGTATGTGCCATGCTAACAGCTGTACATTGACACTTCAGTGCTTTGAGCCCAATGCTAACATTTGAGTGCTAACTTGCTCATAATTACATTGTCAACATAGTCACAGCTAACATTGCTGTTAGCATTCGGTCTCTAGATATGGCTGACATGATTTATATTTTAATGAGACTGAGCTTAAACACAGCAGTGCTTTGAGCTTAATGCTAATGTTAGTATGCTAACATGCTTGCAAAGACAGTGATTAACATGTTGTTAGCATTGGTGTTTTAAAGATGGCCGACATATTTTACTACAAGTAGCAGCCAACAAAAACACAAGCACTGAAAGTAAGCTCTTGTCTTTTGAGCTGGTCTTTAATAAACTTTATTTTCAGGGACTGACTGCCTACCATGATATTGCCCTGGACAAGTGCTACGTTATTGAGCTCAACACCACCATCGTGATGCCTCCACGCAACCTCTGGGAGCTTCTAATCAACGTGAAGGTAACACAACTGCAACCCAATCCACAACTTAGTACCTTCATGAGCACCGTTTCTTCTTGAATTCTTGTTGTGAACTGCTCTAGATTTTCACATTTGACTCTACCAGTGCTGATTTTTATATAAGAAAATAAAACAGCATAACAAATGCTAACCTCTGGTTTTATGAGTTAAAGAGTTACTTATCGCAGGCATAGTTGGTGTCCAAATGTAGCTAGCTTGCTAACAGTTATCATGCTAGCAAGCCTGGAAGAAGCTAGTACAAGTTAGCCTCAAGAGCCCTTTAAGCTTACCTTCATTTTTTAAAGATTTCATTCTTAGGCTTGTACATAATTAAATTTGATACAGTAAAAATGAGAGAATGTGCATGCTAGCTGTTAGTAAGCAAGCTTGTTAGCCTGGTTGCTTGTGGGCCAAGATGTTTACAAAGTTGATTTAACAGCAACAGGATTAGCAGGCCTTGAAAAGTTAGCACTACTTCATCACAAAAGCTACTTTCTATGTTTTGCTAATATTTTTCTCTAAATTGTACTTAATTTCATTAAATACAGTGTTGCTAAAAAGGTTAAAAAGAATGAAGTGCTTGGTAGCTGCTAGTTCGCAAGCTTGTTAGCTTGGTTACTTACTGGCTAATAAATTAGTAGTTAATTTGAAGGACTGAAATGTACCAAAGGGTCCTATTTCATAATTGTCTAAAAAACTAAATAATTTGTTATACGGCTACAACAAGTTACAACAAGTTAAGTTAATAGCCATGTTTATGGATTTCTTTATTATGGACTCCAGTCAGTGTTCAGACCCTTAAGTGATTATGTTGTTTTGTGCCTCTGTCTCTTGCAGAAAGGAACATACCTGCCTCAGACCTACATCATACATGAAGAGATGGTTGTGACTGGCAAAGTCCACAACATGCGTCAGCTGGGACCTTTTATCTACCGCCTGTGCAATGGAAAGGACACGTACCGTCTAAACCGCCGTGTCACCCACAGACGTGAGTTTCTGCTCACTGAGGGATCAATGGAAATGTGAAAAAAAGCTAATTTGTTGCCTGTTAGATGTCAGTCCAGACTGTGTTTATGTTTAGGGGGATGCAAGGAGATTTAATGTTTTGAGCTGTTGTGATAAAATCTGAAGTTCAACGCGCAGCGAATAAGCTCGCATCACTGATCCCCTCTCTGTGTCTCGCCCCATTTCCCTCTCAGGCATCAACAAGCGCGAGGCGAAGGACTGCCACCACATCCGTCACTTTGAAAATACATTTGTGGTGGAGACGGTTATCTGCGATGAGGCGTGAACACAACGGTCATCCGTGTCATCCCACCCACCCAAAGGCACATCTCCAGTCTCTACCCCAGCCACTGTAGCATCCTCCTGTGGATCTGATCACGTCTGAGTTGCACTTTAATTGTGTTTTTGGTTTTTGATGTCCTATGTAAAGGGCGTTTTTTTTTTTATTTTATTGAACAACCTGTCTGTTTATTTTCTATTTCCAATGTGTGATGCAATACTAAGCTCTTGGTTCTTTCACAGGATTTTCCTTGTAGCAGAGTTCTTTAGCCAATAACAAATAACAATTTCAAGACCTCTTCACTTCCTCTGGGGATTTGTATGATGGTTACTGTTGTTGGGGGAGATGGCCGTCTCCGTTTGTTGTCAAGGTGACTGTATTTTTTTCCCCTCCGACCCTGGAGGTTACTTTGTGTTTCTTAGTTGTACCTACAGTCATCTGTGCAAAGCACAAAGCTTTGCTTTTTCTGAGCAGATTTTATCTTTAGATTTTGATTATTATCTTTTTTTTTTTAATGTTCTCTGTAATGTAAACATGTAACTGCTGATGACTAGTTGCTTGCTTGCATCTTTAACCTCTTGCTTGGCTGCTTCCTTGCTTCCCCTTTCTGCTTTTCATTTTTTCTTAAAAAGCACAGTCACACAGTAGAAGTTAGAGAAGGTTGCATTGAGCATTAGACTCCTCTCACTTTTTTTTAGTATAATATATCCATCATAATCGAAACAGGTGACCATATGTATTTTTAATGCTCTCATTTGTCAACAGCTTTTCTCTTTTATTGTCACAGAGTTTTCTTTGCACACTCTTCATCAATGCCTTTGTGAATCCTTTTAAAAGTAATGTCTTTGTTTCCCCTTGCATGTGTTATCTATAAGAGAAAAGCAGCACCGTTAGAATGTTTTGTAAACCAACGTTTGAAGCCTTAGTCCAGAGTCAGAGACTGGACTAAAGTCAACACTCCTTAAAGGGGGCATATTATATGGTATGTTAGTTAAACTAAACCAACTTTGAGCTGTATATTTTGTCTGCCAATGAAACCTGTCTGTGAATAAAGTAGTGAAAATAACTAGGTTGATGCTTTATTTATTATAAGACCCTGAAACTTGGGGAAAAAGACATCATTCTACTGCAGCCAAGATGTTTTAAATGTAACACACATTCATTTGTTTGCTCATTTTGATGCAGAATGATGCATCTTTTGTCCTTGTGCTGTGAAAGAAATACTTTTTTGCTATTGCATCAAGTTGCTAATTTGTACTTGTTTTCCACTGTCATCATCCTTGTTAATCTCTTGCATCACACCCATCTGCCACACCACAGGAGGCAAGAATGTTCCGATCATTATTTTGTGGCTTTTCCCTTTTGATAACTGTGACTGAATATAAGACAGATAACAAAAAAGAACATTATGTTCCATCAGGGGCCTGTTTTTACAGGGTAGAGTTTAATTTTAGGTTAATACAAAGCCAGTCAGAGATGATATCCAGTATAGGCTTCTGCCAGTCCCCAGTGGCCGACTGTATTTGCAGCTATATTACTTTTTGGATCATATGAGGTCATCTAGATTCCTACAGTCTGCTGTAGGCTTATACCGATGCAACTCCATCTGGTCGGGCTTAGGACTCTAGATCTGCTGGCTCCGTGACTGAGACGCTCTCAGAGAAGACAAAAGACTGAGTCACATCAGAGGATTTATTACATGCAGAACACGTAGGAGAACTGAACGGTGTCATTACATAAAACAGTCAAAAGATAGGATGAGAAAAGGATGACTCTAAAGCGAGAGCTATTTTCAAAACCTTTCTTTTTGCAACTAGTAGAACTGCCTATTGTGTTGATCATTTTTTAAAGGTCGCCCTAGCCGAGCGGAAAATGGCCGTAACATCGACTGTAGAGGTTTATAAGAATCTATTATAAGTCACCTGTTATGTCAGAATGTGGCTTAAAGAGTCATAAGAACCCAGTTAGAGGAAACCACATGATAATATTTAAAATGACACTTATAACAGTCATGATACTTGTGTGTGCGGCAGCTGTGATGCATTTTTGAAGGCCGAGATCACTGCAGAAAATAAGCTCTGTGGCAAACTAAAGGGAAACACTTACAGGTTTGGTTAAGTGAGATGATACAAATGAACACGGCTGTTCTGATTTTTGAGATGTAAATATAATCACCAGCAGACAAAAGCTTACGTTAGGCTTTTAACAAAGTACACCACACCATATGTCATTTCCTTCAGAGTGGATGTAAGTATGTTTGTGGGCTCGTGAATGTGTGTTTGTGTGTGTGTGTTTATTTGACAGCCTCTCTCACAGCTTCTACACACTGATGCTACACAGCAAAAAGAGGAAATAATCGAAAACTTGCTCTTGTAACTCAATCACTCCAAAAAAAAAGTGATTAGAGGGCAGAAAGATCTCATTTCAGTGCTGAGCTGATGCTCTGTTTTTGCTGAGCAGTTGGTATATGGCAGATACACTCATGCACACACACTCATGCACTCACACACACAAACTGTCTCACTCTGTTCTCATGACAAATGCAGATCATAACAATGCACAGCTCATGTCGCAGTTTCACAGCCTTTCTTTTTTTTCAGGGATCACCTCATCGCTGCAGCCCCTCACAGGGAGTATAAAGGCTGATAAGTGGTGAGATCCTCCTGAGACCTGCAGAGTGGATTTGCATTCGATTTAGCTGTATTTATAATTTATTTAAAGTGCCCTGATTTGGTGGTAAAGATGCTTTTCTCACCAGCCAGCTGTCTCATCCTTCTTCTCCTCCTGAACTCTGTTGGTGCCGGTGAGTGGATGTACACGGATTTATGTTGTATTTGCCATCCTTTAACTTGACAACTTAATAATATACTAAATATAAGTGATTCACTCTTATCAAGATTTGCCAAGAAATCACATTTCTTGGACAAATATGACAAAACTGAGGTGATCAAGTAATTTTCCAGTCTTTGCTCATTGCACAGAGGTATTATTTATTATTTTGGTTGTCAAAATTGAGCTTGAAGGACAAAAAACACAGATGCTGATGGTGAAAGTGAATCCTTTGAGGATCTAACGTTGGATGTTGACTGTTCCTGAAATAGATCACAGATTAAGTGGGTGGTGTTTAAAGTATTTTTGCCGCCACACAAGAGACTTAAACTCAGAGGAGAAATATAAGCAGATTTGTTCAGGTGTTTATATCAATTGAATCAATAAAGGAGGTTTGCAGGTTTGATCTTCTTTTCTCTGATATGAACATGGAGGTCAGCAGGTCAGCATTACCCAGGACTAAGTTTGTCACTCCTCATATACAAAATGACGGTGCACAATTGTCCTTCCTCCTTCTGCTACTTGATTTCTTTTTTAATCCCAGGAAAAATCATGAGGAAGATCAAGGAGCGTGTGCGTGATTTCCAGCTGCAGAAAGCCAAGCAGCACCTCCTGACGCAAACATCCAGTGGTCGTCAGCCTCTCCAACATGTGAAGGAGGGCAAGATCCACCAGCAGCTGAATCATTTCAACAGACAAGACGTCATCAGCACCTTCCCTCAGGTAGAGAGCAATCAGAGTTCAAAATACGACATGGATCTATCCAGAGTGAGTGCAGGGAGCAAGGCCTGACATTTAAGACGTTAAAAGGCATCGCACACTTGACTTTTAAAACTTAAATACGACAAAAGAAAGCTTACACAAGTTTTTTTTTGCAGTTTCATAACCTACACAAAGGCAGTACTCTATTTAAAGCATCAAATAAGATGCCAGCATATGCTATTTCTGAGGATCAGTCAACGTTTGTCCAATGCAGCAGAGCTAATAAAACAGCAGCCTTGACAACTTGAATCAGAAAAAAAAAAGAGCTGCTGCTGCAGAAAAAAACGGTCTCCTGTCCCACTGAACTGTGCTGCTGCAGAGCAAAACAAATCCGAAGAGCTAAAGTGAACAAAATCCAGCTCTCTGACTGCACCAGGCGCTGACAGGATGACGTTTCCTGACAGGAGGTATTGAAATGTTCAGCTTTGTGTTGCTCTCGCTGCCATTTGAGGCTGCCAATGTGCAAATGAGTCCACTGCAGCATTAAATAAAGGATTTACTTACATTAAGACTATGAATGTGCTGCCGGTCTGAGTGAACCTGAATAAAACATTTCTTTTTCTCTCTCTGTCTGCTTCTCTCTCCTCTTTCTTCCAGAGGTTCTTTGTAAACGAGGCCTACTGGAAGTCGCCTGATGGACCAGTGTTCCTCTACATCGGAGGAGAGGGGCCCATAAATGAGTTTAATGTCCTGGCAGGTACAGTAACATACATGTCCTCACCTGTCTTCACACACTTTCACACCTCTGAAAATCACTGAGTGGAAAAGAGATAGTCAGACACGGTTCTGATTTTGGGAAATGAAAGTGGAAACAGTAAGTGAGGCATCATATTGTGTGTCAGTAAGATGAAACTTGTTTGCAATCTCATTTTTCACCTTTGCTTAACCTTTTCTGTGCTGTGCTGTGTCAGTACCAAATATCAAATCTCACACAATCTGCATTATCCTCACGTCTATGACTTGTTTTCTTCAGCTCAATTTTGAATTTTAACATTGTTTTTTCTTCACAGTCTTCCTGCAGAAAATCGTGCTTCCTGCCTCTTGGTGCCATTTTTGTGCTCTGAATAATTTCTAGCCTGTAAATCGTTTTATGTAACACATTGTGTCATTCACAGTCATATTTGAAACAATTAGATTTGTCTCTGTGTCCAAATGAAGGAAGATTTATTTTTATATGCCTGTAGGTGGTTGGTAGTGAATTTTAGGTGAAGGCCGCTGTAGGTTCTCCTACATGTTTGGAGAGGGAGAGGGGAGAGGAAGGATAAACAGATGGGTGCAATCTGCAACTCCACCACTAGATGCCATCAAGTCTTACACAATGTACCTTAAAACTTTTAATCCTGTCGTACTGAGGATCCTATTTTTTGTTTAAAAATACTTGTTACAGGGCCGCCGTTTAGCTCGGTGGTTGGCGTGTGCGGCCCATGTGCGCGGGGCTCGGTCCTCCGCGCGGCGGTCGCGAGTTCGGTTCCGGCTCCGACCCTTTGCCGCATGTCGCTACCCCCTCTCTCTCTGTCTCCCCCTTTCAACACTGTCCTAACCAATGAAGGCCAAAAAGCCCGAAAAAAATATAAAAAAAAAAAAAAAAAAATACTTGTTACAAACTTAAACTCACCTGCTTTGACTGTGTGTCTTCCCAGGTCACCATGTTGAGATGGCTGAAGAGCACGGGGCTCTGCTATTGGCTCTGGAGCATCGTT
>JAPZDY010000024.1:5215886-5226963 GCA_029783645.1 Ctenochaetus hawaiiensis
GAAATGCAAAATTATCATTAATTAGTCAGCGGTGCATGCCTCCTTTTAATAACCATGTTCTCACTCTCACATGTGTGATTTCCTCTGGTACAGATTGTCGGCCTGAGTCTCATGAATGAAGCAGTTGGTGGCTCAGAAAAGGTGTGAAGGCAGCCACCTGTTCATTATACATCGCCTTTATTAACTTCCTGTCTGTCACCTGTATTAAATTCACCGTCATCTTCTCCCTGTAGTGTCTGGCTGTCGTGCGAGAGGCCTTTTCCGCTGTTGAAGCAGCGCTGGTGGGTGGTAATGTCAGCCAGGTGGCCGCTGACTTTGGCTGCTGTCAGGTGCCCAAGGATCTCAACGATCAGGTGATGACTTTAGAGGAAAACTTGGATGGCAACGTCTCAGGTTTAACTAAGGAGAACAAAATGTCATCTTGTTTGTTTGAACATGTTTCAAGTATATTAAAGATGGCAACATTTTTACTGCATGCTCTCTGTCAAACAACTTTTTTATTTCATATATTTCTACTTCAGATTGAGCTGATGCAAGGTCTAGCTGACATCTTCATGGGAACGGTGCAGTACAATGAGGAAGGAGTGCTCATGTCTATTAATGACATCTGTGGTGTTATGACCAATAAGAGTGAAGCATATGAAGAGGAGATGGAGGCCTACAACCGCCTTGTTAAACTTGCACAGGTATGAAAATAATTCAGTTAAAAAAAAACACTCCTTGTAGTCTTCCACTTTTTAACCACAAGATGTCACTGTTGAGCTATTTCCAGTAATTCCTTATAAGAGAGAGTCTCATAGTGCCTTAGAGATAAAATGAAAAGATGCAGCCTTTTGGGATTTCTCCTGCCAGCAGAATAATGCAGCCAGGGGCCCAAAGAGCAGGAGCCTTTTTTATGTTTTGTGCGTTTGATTTTGTTTTATGCAGATCTACCATTCGACCAGCAGGGAGCCGTGTCTGGATGTCTCCCATGAGAAAACAGTGAAGGATCTGATGGATACGTCCCTGCAGTCAGGCAGGAGAACAGAGAGACAGTGGGCCTACCAGACCTGCACAGAGTTTGGCTTCTGTACACACACACACACACACACACACACTCAAATGCACAGTAACACACAAGCCTCATCCATTATTCTCCCTATGATCTAACATCACTTCTTCGTGTGTGTGTGCATGCAGATCAGACTTGTGAGGACGCCACTTGTCCGTTTTCTGGGATGGTGACCCTGCAGCTCCACACTGAAGTCTGTCCCATCCTGTTCGGCATCTCACAGCATTCCCTGCCCGGACGTGTTGCATTCACAAACACTTACTACGGAGGAAACAACCCACACACACACAGGGTCCTCTATGTAAATGGTGCGACTTGGTTTACTAGAAACAAACCAAAACCACAGCAAATAACTGAGGCCGAGGAGTAAATAAGGCGAACTGTGAAGTGAGGAAATGGTGGTTCAGGGTTTCACTGACTCGTTCAAAAATCAATATTGTTTATTGCCACAGGTGGGATTGACCCCTGGAAGGCGCTGTCGGTGGTGCAGGACAGGACTGAGGACGGAGAGGAGGCCCAGACCGTCTTCATCCAGGACACTGCTCACTGTGCTGATATGATGAATGGAAGAGTCACAGACCGCCGCTCGCTGAAGAAAGCCAGAAAGGTTCGAAAGCACAATGACGAGTTCTTGTTAAATCTGCATAAAAAAACATCAGAATAAGAGAGTTTTCACAAATTTGACCAAAGATCTTCAGCACAAGGTCCATTTACTGGAAATTTAATGGAGTTTTTAGCCACATCTCTTCATTTTCATTGCACATTTGAACCATAACAGCTATTTCATGTATTACTGAACAATAATGGAAGAAGTATTCAGATTGTGTGATTAAGTAAAAGTAGCACTATTACAATGTAAAAAAAGTACTCTATTACAAGCACAAGCCCTGTGATAAAAACGTTACTTAAGGAAAAGTACCAATGAATTATAAAAAAAAAATTTTCCATGTGGCTGGTCAGGATGAAACTAATTTTAACTACTGCAACTGGTATAATTTTTGGAACAGATTAAAAGAACAAGTGGGATAAAACAGAAATATGTCAGTAAAGTACATTAAAATACAAATAGCAGGGATGTTTATTGCTGCACAGCATGTGAGTAAATACAGTCCTTTCCATGTCTGTAACTGAGCTCAATCTGTTGATGAAAACCATGAGATGTGACTGAAAGTTTGAGAAAACTTCTAGTTAGTTGATCTTCTGTCAAAAACCTTGTTCACAAATTCAGTAATAAATATTTTAAAGTCTTTTTTTGCCCCTTGATAAGTTGAATCCTTCCTTGCAGCTTTTTATGCTCCTCAGTCATTTATTTAGTAATTAAAAAGGCATCAAATTCAACATAAATTAGCAGCAAAATCTTGCTGAAATGAGCCAATTCAGTCTAAAACTTAAAATGACCTTAAAAACTCACATCAAATGGTACCTAAGCACAGATAAGAGCTACATAGACTCGTACAGAAATTGTATTTCAGAACACATATGGAGCAGAGTCACATTTCTTTGGTTGTATTATCATAAAATAATACGAAGAGTTTATGTTTGGTGATTTTTTAAACAGTGTTTTTCCATCTTTTGTCTCTCAGGAGATTGAGAAACATGTGGCCGGTTGGCTGAAGACGGCTGCCCAGGAGAAGACGGAGAAAACAAACAACAGTCTGATCAGATGACACGTCACTGATAAGACGCAGTCAATAAACTGATGTGCTTCATCATCATGATCCTTCGTCTCCTCCACCTCCTCACTGTTTATCCATTAACCATCACACAGTACTTTGCTGATTGATTTATGTGTTTGTGCGGTTTGTTTTTGTTTCATTTAACAATTTTTGTGTGACTTATTAGTTATTACTAATTTGGGAATGCAGAAGTCTCTTTCGTTCTCCATTTCTCTTGTTTTCTTAATTTTTGGCATCACTATGAGCTTCTTAGTTAGATTTTTTTATTTTTATGGAGAATTTCAAAGTTTTTAAAATAATAATAATGTAATAAATTTTTCCTACATGTTGCCTTTTATGTGTGACCAGAAGAATAAAACATGATGGATCGGATGTGGTTTTTTTTATTAAATTAATCAGTTGTCATAACCTTTAAGTAACACTAGGGTGCGATATTGTCACACATGGCAAACTGATTTCTTTCTGTTCATTAAAACACAGAATCAAACATCAGAACATCCAGACAGATGAATGTGTTTCTCTTAACAAAGGGCAGTTAATGTCTTTATTGTGAACTTGTCGCTCAGATTTATTTCTATCATTACGAGACATTTGTTAATGAGTCAGTGAGACATTTCAGTCAGTGTGTCTGCGGCTGCCATGTTGTGTTGTGTTGTGTTGTGTTGTGTTGTGTTGTGTTGTGTTGTGTTGTGTTGTGTTGTGTTGTGTTGTTTGTAGCAGTGAGAGAAATCATGTGGAGATGGAGAGTGTTTGTGTGAGGAAGGTGAGGAAGCACCAGTTGTTCCAAGGCCATCTGTTTCTGTATGTGTGTGTGTGTGTGTGTGTGTTGCCTGTGTGCTGCCTGTGTGTGCATGCGTGTGTGAGAGTGTGTGTGTGTGACCCTCTCAGTAGGGGGTCAAAAGTGGGAGGTCACGACCCCTCTGAACCCATGGGAGTGGAGATCATCAATCAACTAGGGGCTGGACAGAGCAGCAGGAGGGGGCACACACACATGCAAACACACACACACACACACACACGCACACACCTAGATACTGTAACTTCACACACACACTTTGTGGAGCAGGAAATGTTGCATAAAATACATCAAAAGCACATCTGAGCCTGTTAGAGAATGACATCAGATATCAAACACATATATTTTATGTTTCAGCTTGACCTCACACACACACACACACAGAGAGACACAGAGATAAACACAAAAATACTAAGAAATGTGCTGCCAGCCAAAGAAGCTTTGTGTGTTTGTGTGTCAGTGTGTGTGTGTGTGTTTGTTTTGTTTGATAACATTCAAGCTTTCTTATTCATGGAAAAACTCACAGATGCTATCAGACGCCTCAGCACAGAGACGGAGCTTTAAAGATGGAAAGAAAGTGAGCAAACCTGAAGCACTTTTTCACCTCTGTGCTTCAATTTCATCCTGTTTCCAACATCCACTCATCTCTTTGCTATTGCATGCAAGCACACCCACAAATAAACACACACACGCACATTTACACACACTCCATGAGCCACTATCAGGGTTATCAGCCAGCACTTGCAGAGTGGCAGAGCATGCTTCTCCTCTCTCCTCCATCCCTCCTCCTCCACCTCCTCCTCCTCCTCCTCCAGCCTGTCCTGTTGATCAATGAGGAAGTTCTTGGGCCTCAACTATTAATCAGAGCCTATCGGCTATCTGTCTGCAGAGCCAACCAATCACGGCCCTCCGACAGCTGGGCCATGAAAAATGTTGCCTGGATGGATGGAGGGGAGGTTGGTGGCGGGGGCTGGAGGAGGAGAGGAGGGAGGTGAAGGAGCACTCCATCTGATCCGAGTCAGGTCACGGCTGCTCGACTGCACTTTATGCACTTACAGTTGATTCTTTACATTATGATAACCACACACACACGCGCACAGGAATAAGTGCATGCGTTTCATGACCAGCGCTCACAGAATAATTCACTTAAATCGACACATTTTGTTCCTGTATCACATTTACATCAAACTGAGGTATTTTGCACACGCTGCCTTTCCTTTGGTTTCATTCTGTTGCAGTCGGAACGATGAAATCAGAGTGTTTTTAACCGTTCACAGCAGGAAACTCGAATAAAGACGAATGCTGTTGATCTGTTGTCCAATAACATTTCTTGTCCTCGCGCCTCAAAAGCTTCATCAACACACCGCCATCCCTCTTCTGCATAATCACCATGCTCACACTCATCCATTCGCATCTTATTGCCATGATTAGATTACATCTAATGCTATTACACTGCTCCCATCTCTCCTCCTCACTCCGCCTCTGTCTCCCTCTCTCTTTCCCTCATCATGGATTTCTTGCAGATCTTATTAGTGTGTGATGCGGACCAGGTCTCCCACTCTGGATTTATGAACCTTCAGACTTCTCTCCTTTAATCTCTCCCTCTCCTCCTCCGCTCCCTTCCTGCATCTGTCCATCTATCATTCCCAGGGTTGGCTTGGGCGGAAGAGTATTAATCCCTTCATCCCATCTCTCACTCCTCTGGACAGATGAGGAGGTGGAGAAGGGTGATGGGGATGGGAGGAGGAGGAGGAGTGGTAGAGGGTAGGAGACCTCAGATTACTTTTCATAATATTTCTGCAGCATTGTGGGAAAAATGGAGAGGCATTACAGGTAATGTATGCAGATTTACTAGACGATAGGTCACCGCTGCGATACCTTCAACAGGTACGAGGATGAGCTGAAGATGCTGCAGAGGTGAGTGTGTGTGGGCGGAGTGCAGAGGCAATAACTGCAGATGGGATGATAAACAACTCTGCGTGGGTGTGTGTATGTGTGTGTCGTTCGCATGTTTGTGCAGTGTGTACATGTGTTTGTGCTATAATGGGGTCTATGCAAATATGTCTCCATGCAAAGTGGGCATTTCTGCAAAGGAGCAATAAAAGCCGCATCTCAACATCTGTTGAATGTGCAGCGAGAACAAACCTTTTAATATTCAGAATAAACAAACAGTTGTAGTACATTTTCTGTAGAATATTAAAAATAATATGAAAGAAGAATAAACTAATTTATCCACATAATTGAGGCCATAAACCTGCAACAAAAGGGCTGATTGCTTCTCACTTTGGTGTTTTATTCCACATGATATTAATGATGCATCATGTTCCAGGTAAAATTCCAACTTGTCTGTCCTCTGAATTAACATTTATTGCAGAGGGTTTGTCTTTTTCTTTTTACCTGCACAGGTTGATATCAGGCTGATTGGTGCTTGAGGCACGCAGATATTATGGGTCAACAAAATAAAATGTACAAATTTGTATAATTCTGTATAAATATGGATGAATAACCTGCCTAACTGCTAACATTTTACAGCTGGTTGACTGCAGTTTATGTCAGGAAACTTGGTGTATATAAACATATATAGTAATTAATAATATCATTTACATTTACCTTATTTTTTACACTTGAACCGCAAAAGATTAATTTTGTCTTTAAACACTTGAAAAGAACATAATTGTTGTCAGAAATTATTTTAACAAGTGGAATCATATTTCCAGTGTTTTATTCTGACCAGCAGGGGGGCTAAAGTCCTTAAAGCACCCACCTTTTTCTACAAAAAAAACCACACACACAGATACAGACACACATCAGGTATGTTCGGCAGAATCCAATAAGCTCTGGGAAATCAATTGGAGTGATCGGGAAATCTAATGAGTTCAGTCCCTGCAGGCTGATTTCTCCAAAAAAGAGGAGCAACAAATTCGGGGTAAAGATAAGAAATAAACCTTCGACCGACACTCAGAGTAGAGCCAACTCTCCTCCGCCCCCTCACACGCTCCCCACCACCACCACCACCCTCCACCAAAGCCCTTGCAGTGACAGGTAGATTAAGGGGCGTGATAGATGCCCCTCTCTGTGTCTCCCTCTCTCCACCCCCACGCCCCCCTTCCCTCCCCTCCATCCATCATGGCGGCTGGTGTAATTGCGGCTGCGTGGGGCTGGCAGAGGGAGCCTTCATCCATCTCCTTAACAACAAACAGTCAGGAGGACGGATGGCGCTGCGCTCCCCAGTTAATCTTCATCTATAAGGGGTGGGGGGGGGACCATGGTGGTGGAAGAGGAGGAGGAGGAGGAGGGTTGGAGAGGGAGAGGAAGAAAATAACAGAGAGGAGAATGGTGGCTTACAATAAACAAAAAAGGGGATGGAGAGGCGAGTGCAGAGCGATGGAGAGATGGTGATGGGTTGAAGCGAGAGGCCAAGCACAAACAGGTAGGGGGGGGCGACAGAGAGAGAAACTGGGAGGAAAGTTTGCAAACCGGCTGCAGGAGAAGATAAGGCGGGGATTTGCTGGGTGAGCGTGCCATTAGAAAAAGGTGGAGAGAGGTGGAGGGAGGGAAAGGGCGCAAAATTTATGTCCATGCGGCCAGACAACCCAGAAACAGGAGAGGCACAGGCTCATAAAAATGCACTCTGCACCCCGCGGCTGGCCCTCACTTTTACCCTTCTCTGTTTCTTTCCCCCTCATCCTCTCTTTCTCGCTTTACTTCCCTCCATCCCTCTGCTCCCTCGCTCTCATGCAGGCGGTGGAGGCGGTGGAGGCTCACAGCCCTCTGATGTTTTGGGTGGCTGTGTGCGGTTGCCAGAGGTCACGGCAGCCATATTTTCTTAATGGCGGAGTCACTGAAGTCAACAAGGCTGGGTGGCCTTCTACCTCCCTCCATCTCTCTTTTTCCCCTGGTGGAGTGAAGTAAACTAGACTTTGTGCAGCAGCAGTTTGTAGAGGATGTTGTTTTTTCACCTTGCAGATGATGCATCACCGTTTGAACAGGGGTCAGCATGTGACAATGTCATATTTCTGTTTGCAACAACAACAAGACTGAGTTGAGCAAAAAAAAAAAACTGAAGAGGACAAGAGCAGTTTGTAAAGTTTGCCATCTTTTGTCTATGTGAGATTACAGAAGCTATTATTACTTAACTTATCTCTTACAGGAAGATACAATGACACATGCAATCTTGCAGGTAAACAGTTGCACACAATCTTCAGTTTCCCTCTCTGCTTGTTATTTCCTGTTTTTTAGCCCAGGGCATCGCCTGCAGTGAGGCCCGACTTAGAAGAAGAGCACCATGACACTGACCCTTTCAGCATGCAGGCAAACAAGTGAGCAACCACACAAAGTACATACATACAGACACATACATGCCACTGTGACTGCTGTCATGAACACACACGCATGCCTTAGTCTGAGCACGCACACACACACACTCAACAGGCCTTGGTGGGTGCAGGGTGGGGGAGCACTTGAGCCTTGACAGGGGAGTGACGAATAACTGCAGCAACCTTGACAGGCAGAATGGTCCCACAGTGAACCTGCTTGACTGATTTTTCAACAGTGTGCTGCAGGAAAAAAAAAAAAGAGACTGTTTCTTACAGGAGAGCTCAGTGTGTAAACAAACATTAATTAACCTGGAAGTTAGCAATCGGACAGGAAGTCGTGTCTTTATATTTTAATCAGCCATCACACATTCTGTCCATTAAACAGAGTGTAAAGAAAAATTTTCACTCATTTGCAACAGAGGGACAAAGTATTGATACTGTGATGTATTGCATTACTTCCTCTTGTGTTACATTATCAATACTTTGGCGGCAAATATCTGTATTTTTTTTAAACATGCAGGTATTTTAAACAGATTCCCTGCAAGTTTTGACATACAAGAGTCACATATACACATTTGTCATATATACATGTGACATATATGTATCCAATTATTCTGCTTTTATGGCATTTTTTAGCTCTTTTACATTAAAGTGATGTCACACATGGACCGTGTGTTAAATAAGGCACTAAATTGAGACTCTTTGCTCCTCTTTTGTGCATTTTTTAATCTCAGTTGTTAGATTCTGTGAAAATGACACCACAAGACAGTGAATAAATACATTACATGTGATTTTTGCTCTTTTATTGGTGTTTTTGTCTCCAGTAACATGGACATTGTGATGTATTGTAAATTATTATCTTGTAATGGTGTTAAGTGTAACAGAATGGCTGCATTGTGATACCATCATTATTGTGGGCGATGTATCATGTTAGTATTTTGTTGTGAGTTAACTGTGTGAATCCTGCTCTTAATATACAAACCATGTAAAGAAAGAGAAAATGTTTAAATGGCACCGAAGTTATTGCATTTTAGAGCAAATAATTTAAACACTGTCTTTAATCTTAAATTGTTTGGGATACTATTGCTGTGCGTGTTAAAAGAAAAACAATAAAAAATGAAAAGTTTTTTATTTGACGGTTCCTTTTTCTTTTTTCTGACTTTATTGAAAATAAATATACAGAAAAGTGTGAAAGGTACAATCCTTGACTCAACTAGAACATCACTTGATATAATATAACAAATACATATTCCTTGTTTCCAAAAAGTTGCTCACACACTGATTAATCTCTTTGTCCTGTTCTGTAGAAACTTGTTATAAAACTGCAAAAAACATCTGTCGTAATCTTGACTCGGTTTTATAACAATTCTGAGAAGAAAAACAGATGCTTCTAACTGATAAAACAATGCAATTTGTGCTTAAGAGCACTTTGAGAGGACCTGCAGTGTCTGGGACTGCAATAAAAAACATTAAAGTTTAAATAAAACAACACAGAAGGCAGTGAAATAAGTTGTTTTAGCATGTTTTAAACTGAATTTAAGATTGTTGTAGATTTTAAAAGAACACTCTCTGATCAATGAGAATCTTAATCTTTAACTCTCTTATATTAATCCTGTTCTTTGTTAATTTGGGGTGTGTTATTAAAGAACATCTGTGTGTCTTTTTTGGGGACAACATGCCACCGTTGTGTTACCTTTCAGCAGGTTTTAACAACATATGTTGTGTTAAAATGCATATGCAGTGTAGACAGGTGTTGTCCCACAGACAAAAGGAGATGTGATAAAATGACAGATCCTTTAGTGTTTGTGATGTAAATGAGTGTAATCTACATGTTTAGATAATAGTCTGTTAGATAAACGTCACGCAAGATTCAAGATTTATGATCACAGTCAAAGAGTCTTTAAGAAAAACACTAAAAAAAGTCACTCAGTATCTAACTCTTCAGCTTAATCTGTTCATTTTAAAAGTATTCCGCTGAGAGAAATGAGGAAATCTTCAGATGATGCGCGCTTCACTGTTAATCCCTTTTCATTCAGCCTCTTAACAAAGTGAAAACAAGCCTCAGATCGTCTTTTCCAGCCCATTGACAAAGCTTGGTGGCAGTCAAAAGGCTCAGTGTAGGAGGGGGTTGAGCGCTCTGATCACCACTGCAGGAAACCAGCGCCCCGCAGAGTTTAAAGAACGGACGGTGCGGGGCCCTCACCGGCCGCCCCACGGTCAAACTCCATGCCGCCCACCGAGACGCCTGCCCCGGCCCGCTGTTCCCCGCCAAGCCGCTGCTGATTGAAGTGCAGCAGCCTGTTGGCCCCTCACAGCGGGACCGGGGGGAAAGGGGCGCGTTTTGAATAATTATAGGTGTCATTTACAACACAAGACTGGATCTTTAAGATACGTGAAAGTGCTTTTTCTTTCTCTCTCTCTCTCTTTTCCTCACACTGTTGTTAAAATTAAACTTTCTCACATTAATGGGGTTTTGTTGTCTCATTTCTCTCAATCAACATAATTTGGCCAAAGGGGGACCTTTTGGGGCAGCGCCCGCAGTGGATGTGGACAGAAACAATAAAACACTTTGAAAGCTGTTACAGCCACTAACTTTCTTGTCATCCAGCACGCTTCAAACTTATTTATGACCCGGTAGCATGAGGAGCAACTTGATTAAAACCTTTTTTTCTCTCAAATTAACTCTCCTGCAGGCAAAAAAACACTAGCACTGTTTTTCATCATATTTTCACCCGCTGCTAGTATTTAAAAGGTGCATATTTACTGTTGTTTTTTTAAAATTGGAGAAAATCCAATGCAAGTTTTTTAAGAAATAAGCTATTTATGCATAATTTCTGCAGACACTAAGATAATTAATTACTACTTAACTGTATATTTACTTTCTTATCACCTTAATTGATTTTAGAGTTCAATAAAAAAAAGAGAAAAAAACAGGGTTATCACGGTTCTTCTCCCGTGTTTTCCTCTCTGTGACTGTAGCGCAGCTGCGGGCACGGATGGGAAAAAAGGAGGGGAGGATGGAGGGATGATGAGGAGAGATATCAGAGCCTTGATAAAACGATCGAGGGGGTCTTCTTCTTCTTCTTCTCTGGCGTTTTGTGTGTGTGATAAGGAGGAGGAGTAAAGGAGGAGGAGGAGGATGGATGGAGGGAGGGAGGGGGCCAAGAGACCCCGTCGCGTTTTGACCCTCCGAAACCTCACCGCACACCGCCACCATCACCACTCCTCCTCCTCCTCC
>JAPZDY010000024.1:5231584-5244621 GCA_029783645.1 Ctenochaetus hawaiiensis
GTCTCAAATGTAAATATTTGTTGTTTTTCTCGATATTCTAAGATAATAAATTAAAGATGTTTTGAGTTTTGAATGCTAATCAACAAAACAAGCAAATTAAATGTGTCGATTTGAGCTTTTAAAAATCAAAATGGTCATTTTTTTTTACTATTTTTTGACATTTTATGGAGTAGATGATAAGTTAAGATAAGAATACTCAGATAAATCAATTACGAGACTAAATGTAAGTCTCAAACCTTAAATTCAGACATGAATCGGCAGGACAGCAGCAGTTCTTCAGCAGATATGAAGCCACAGCAGCAGCAGCAGAGTCCAGTAAGCTGCGTCACTGAAGCCCCCTGACAGCTCAGCCCCGTAATAAAATCACAATATGATTTGATGTCGGACAGGCACAGATGTCGAACGTGTCTCATGGTTTCTGTCTTTCCATCTAATTGTGTTTCAGTATGAAGAGCTGGTGCACTACTCAGGGTCGGAGGGCATGTCGGTGGGGGGGTACGGGGACGATGTCAGGCCATTTCCTCCCCCACAGTATGGACCCACCGTCCCCGACTCCCTCAAACACCACAAAGACCAGATCTATGGGTAAGCATGTGTGTCTGAAACCTTAGATGTGGTAAAAACAAAGATTTATGGCCTGTTTAGTGACTACAAAATTGTTTAATTAGCAGTTTAACATCGAGTGTTACATGTGTACTGAATATGAAAATACATGTTAAGTGCTTCAGCTGTCTGTCTCATACATAGCGTGCTATAAAGTTACATGTAACACCTTCTGTGAATGTATCGTGTGTACACTATGTCAACTGTTACTGTGTTTATGTAAAGTATGTTAACTGTGTAAATGTGTGTGTCTGTGTGTGTGTGTGTGTGTGCAGTCACCCGCTGTTTCCACTGCTGGCCTTAGTGTTTGAAAAGTGCGAGCTCGCCACCTGCTCCCCTCGAGACTCCGCCTCCCTCTCAGCCACCTCCCACCTCCCCGGCATGACCAATCACAGCGACGTCTGCTCCTCGGAGTCCTTCAACGACGACATCGCCGCCTTTGCTAAGCAGGTGAGCGACAGACGCGAGAGCCAATCACAGAGCAGTCGTCGAGGAGAGTTTTTCAGATTTGTCATAATTTGTTTTTTTTTTTTTTGTGTGTGTGTGTGTGTGTGTCTTAGATTCGTTCAGAGAAGCCCATATTTTCTTCAAATCCTGAGCTGGACAACTTGGTATGACACACCGTGAAATCACACCAAACTGTATGAACACACTTTGCAATGTGGGAAATGTGTCGATGAGTAACCCACATCCTCCTCTTCACAGATGATCCAGGCCATACAGGTTCTCCGCTTTCATCTCCTGGAGTTAGAGAAGGTCGGTGGTGGTTGATGTTTCAATCTTTATACCTTTTGGTCAACTAAGGACAAATAAACTGTTTGTCCTAAAAAATAACAAAACTAACTATGTTAATTTAGCCAAAAGTGCGTTATTATAACTACAAATTTGTTGTTAAAATTTCCAAACCTCTAATATTTAGGAGGTTTAAGGGAATCTTTGCATTTTAATTTTAAAATCTGGAAAGAAAAATGTGGTCATGCCATTAAAGAGATTAAAGAAGGTTTAAAGGAAAGGCCAATTTTTTTTCTAATTAGTCAGTATGAACAGGAAGAATAATTACATCAAGCTTAAACGTCCTCAGTGTACATAAAGGCATGTGTATGATGTTTAAAGAGAGACCTTAAAAAATGTAAATGCTTACAAAAAATCGTCTTTTTCTGCAGGTGCACGACCTGTGTGATAACTTCTGCCATCGCTACATCACCTGTCTGAAGGGCAAAATGCCCACCGACCTCATCCTGGATGAGCGGGAGGGCGGCTCCAAGTCCGACATGGAGGACTTCACCGGATCCTGCTCCAGTCTGTCAGAGCAGGTGAGACCGGTCAGAATCAGTGTTCACCTGTCACCTGATCACCTGTCCAGCTGTTTTCACTGCGTGTCTGATTGATGACTCCTTGTTCTCTCACCTGATGGGAATTCCCTGTGACTCCAACCTCCAACCTGCTCATCTCTCTCCCTGCAGAATGCATCCTGGTTACGGGAGCCAGATGAATGTGCAACCACTCCTCTGGGAACACAAGGCACCTGTGGCCTGCCGTCCCTCAGCACAGCCGACAACTGCAGCGACACAGGTACACACACAAACAAACACACACACACACACAAACAAAAACCATGCACAGAAAAGATGCATGCAGAGAAACAAAGGGTTCATGTGTACAACATTCATGCATAACATCATATAACACACACAGACACTTAAGTTGAACTTCAATTGCCTGCTTGATTTTTCGGTGCAATGTTTTTAAAATTCTTCTGTCACAGTGGCACAAAGCAAAAGAATGAAAAGCTACACATGGAAAGGCAGCAAGATAGTTCAAGGAATTCCCATAAAACAAAAAAAATTGAATTAAAGATCGAGAAAAAGCATTGAGATTCAGTCGGGTATTACAGCAAGTCGTCACAACAGTAATCAATAAGATTTGTGTGCATGAGCCTGAAATGTGCATCGATTTCCAGATGATTTTACTTGAATTGTGTAGATTAAATTTCGGGACTTTTTCAAGAACATTACATCATTTTTGTTACAATCAGTGCAACTTAAAAATGGAGAATTAATGTCTGTGACCAGGAACTCTTAGGCTAAAATTTCATGTCTGTTTCACAAACATGATTTTCATGACAGTCAGCTCAGACAGACGGGAGTCAAACCTTTTGATTCCTGTGACTGCGGTTAATAAATGTGGTGCGTCGTCCATTCAGTAAAACTATACATGAAACACAGTTGAGCTCAGTGTTAAAACTGCATTAATTATCATTATTATTAGACCACATTCTACAAAAAATAAAAAAAAAATTCCCCCTTAAAATGGAGAAATGCTATTGTTTAAAATATCCAATCACATATTTTTGAAGACACCATTGTGAGCTTGAATCAGTTGTACACTAACGGATACTCATACAGATGTAACATGTGCATCCTTGCAGGTGACGGTCTGGACGGAGGAATGGCCTCCCCCAGCACGGGTGAGGAGGACGAGTCGGACAGAGACAGGAGGAACAACAAGAAGAGAGGAATCTTCCCCAAAGTGGCCACGAACATCATGAGAGCGTGGCTCTTCCAGCATCTGTCGGTGAGAGAGCTGCCTCACTTTCTTCTCACATGAAAGTGAAATTATTACGCCTGGAATAATTAAAACCATCCTGCAGAGCCGGAACAAGACAAAGAAAGCTCGCGTGTAGCTGCAGGAGAGAATAATTACCGACGGAGAGGATTTAGTGCGAGGTGAAACGTCACTGACAAGAACAGGCAGAGGAACTGAGTGTATAATGGAGGTCAATTAAATTAAATGAAAAATCAGGGGATTAAGCGATTATGTGAATATGCTCGCTATTCAGTAAGTGTGCAAGAGATAGAAATGGAGTGAGTAATTGGTGGTGAGGTAATTAGCTTCTAAATGAGGCAGGTCAAATGTTGCTTCACTCCAATTATTACAGTTTGTGTGTGTGTGTGAGAGAGAGTGAGATACACAGGGAGAGACTGAGGGGGTTTTTAAGGTGAAAATACGAGTGCAGACGTGAAGATCGAAGGTCATCTGTATTCACACAGAGATTTCTTTCACATGTATTATTTCATTACAGATTATTATGCCACCAGTAGCCTCGGGGTTAATCTCCTGTTCAGCAACAAGAAAATGTGTCACAGATTTTTTTTATAAAAAGAAAAAGAAGAAAGACACCAAAGATTCACTTGTTAGTCTGGCCTGTTTTGACTTTTTTTAACCCCTTCGCTCTGTGTGTCCTCTCCCAGCACCCGTACCCGTCCGAGGAGCAGAAGAAGCAGCTGTCGCAGGACACGGGACTGACCATCCTACAGGTCAACAACTGGTCAGTGCACGCTCAGTCGATACGCTAATTCCAGCCCTTGTGGTTTATCAATAATCAGTTAAACTGTCATGTTTAAATGCACAGAGCCACCTTTTGATTTAACAGCATCGCTGTTGCCATGTCAACAACATGTAAGCACGATGGTCTGCAGCAGAAATGTTCAGTATCTATATTTTACAACTCACTTTAGTCACATTTTATGCTCGGCGGCGCACATTTGGTTTCGAATTAATGTCTTTTAAATAAAAGGCAGCATTTTTTACAAGAATTTTAGAGAAGATTGTGATCTGGTTTATTAGATAAAAGCTTGTAACGGAGGCAGAAATGTCCTGCTAAGCATTTTTCTGAAGCTGCAAGGCTGCAAAAATCCATTTGCGGTATGTTCATAAAACAGAATAGCAAATCAATATCCAATAATCAGATGGTTTACTGCACCAAATTTCCCATTCACTCTCGAGGCACACATGTATTTGAATGTGCAAAACACACACATGCACACACACAAGAAGTGCTTCATTGAGGCCGATCAACTGGTTCCTTCATAATTCAATTTCTGCACCTTAATTATTGATAAAGATGCATGTAGAAAAAAAACAAAGTGTGTGTTACATGTTAAACAATAGATTGTGCAAGCTGATAACTTTTGAACTTGTTTTTATTTGTACCCCTGCTGCAACACAAACACACACACAAACACACACACACACACACACACGCACAGCGTGACCCAATCAATGCAGATCAATCAATTATCACAGGGGGATCAATACCTGCTCTGCCCTAACGTTGATTTACTCTGCCCTCTGAGAGGGTTAAGTGGTTGTAAAATGGAAAAGGTTAATAGTCTCCCGGTCAGCCTTTTTCTCTATTAACTGGAGGCCACGTCCCTCCCTCTCTCTTCTTCTCTCCCTCTCTCTTCTTCTCTCTCTCTCTCTCTCTCTCTCTCTCTCTCTCTTTTTATGTCTCTCTCCCTCATGCAGGTTCATCAACGCCAGGAGGAGAATAGTTCAGCCGATGATTGACCAGTCGAATCGCTCAGGTCGGTGTTTATACGTCAGTGATCAACTTTGTATATGAGGTCTGATTGATAAGTTCATGACCTCAGACAGAAGAAGTTAATTTTGAAAAAAAATCCAGCACATTAATTTTTCAACTCAGTCCCCTTCTTCATTTTCACAAGTGATTCAGTTTTATACAAATCCCTTCTTTGTGGGAAAGTCGGTGTGTTAGAAATCCTCGAAAAGGTCCAAAGCAGTGATGATGTCATTATTACTGTGAAAATGGCCGACTTTTTCACCATGCTGCCAAAGGAGCACCCTCCCCAAATGTTGCCTATAATTCTCAGTGGACCTCCTTTTAATTACCCAAAAGCAGAAATACTTGAGATGCACATGTATTTTTAAATCACATCTCCTTCCACTTTAAGCTAAAAACGTACCACTCACCCCTTGTATATAAGTGTGTATGAGTTGTGTATTTGTGTCTGATTGTGTGTGTCGTCTCACAGGTCAGGGTGGTCCTTACAGCCCAGAGGGAGCAGCTCTGGGGGGCTACGGGCTTGATGGACAGGCTCACCTCGGCCTTCGAACAGCAGGTAAAGAAAGTGAGACACTGATGCTGGATTTGTTTTAAGAGAAATTACTCCAGCAGGAACAAACGGACTTGAAGCTCGAGAAGTTGAAAGCATCAGGAATTGGATGGTCACATTTTATTTTATTGTTGCCAAAAGGAAAAAGGGAATTAACTGCAGCCTTGTAAAACACAAAAGCATTAAAACAAAACAAAATACATATGTATATATATCGTCAAGGTGACGAAGTTAAGCTAAGAAATCTTAAATTGAAAGGATTCTGTACAGCCAAAAGTTGATTAAAATCCACAGAGCTTTATTTTGAAATCTCGTACAGATCCGACATTTTCCATATATGAACATATCTGACTAAATTTTGGAAAAAAAACTGTAAAAATTGATCAAAATTTGGAAAACTTGTGACAAACTAAGATGAATTTAAGCCAATAAAAAAAACAAGATCATCTGGTTGTTTGCCAAAAAAGTATGGTAATATTTTGAGTTATGATAAGTTAAGAAAGCAAAAAGGCTGTTTAAATGTTTAAACAACATAAATAAGTAAATGATGATTCTTTCCGCTTTAATTACCAGTTTCAATGAAAAGTCGATGGAGAACCTGCAAATTCTGCACTGCAGTTTTAAATATGATTAAGTATAAGTGAAAAGACTAATTTAGGTAAAAATAATACTTCCACTTTTGACTTTTGTATCATTAAAATCTGTTAATGAAGATGATTTTCTCAATATTTTTCCTTTCAAATGGATCTAAATCTTAAATAAAATCCCACTTTTTCTACTCTGAAAACAAACCTTTCCTTCATTCCTCCTCTCCAGGTCTCCAGGGGATGTCTTCTCTGCAGGGCGACTACCCTGGCGCCCTACTGACCCAACCAGGCTACCCCACCCACCCGGGACCTTCCCTCCACCCCTACCCGGGTCCACACCCCCACCCGGCCATGCTGCTCCACCCGCCGCCACACGCACACCCCGCAGAGCCGCTCCTCGCCCAGGGACTGGACATACACGCACACTAGCTGTGGGGGGGTAGTCTGAGTGTGTGTGTGTGTTTGTGTGTGTGTGAGGCGCAGTACTGTATGAATGTGAGTGTGTGAGATGTGTGAGGTGAGGTGTGTGTGTGTGTGTGTATGTGTGTGTGTATGTGTAAGATGCATACTGAACACTATTTAAAGAAAAAAAAAAGACACATTACTCCTGAAGTTTACATTCCTCACTGAAAGACACTGACCTCAATGTAGCTGTTCCACTTCGCTAGCACACACACACACACACACACACACACAAACATAAACATTACACACACACACACAGTCTGGACCCACAGGTTTAAGCCATACCTCTTTCAGAGTAGAAGTGCTTCCTCCTCTCCAAATGTCTCCACTGTGTTCTGTGGGTGAGACACATGCTTTAAACTACACTTCCCATCATGCCTGCTGAACCACAGGACGACCCTTGATCGGTCCGATCGGAGGGACGGATGAATATTGATCCCAAGACTTTGTAACAGCACATGGACGCTCGTGGACTCGATCCTGTGAACACGCCTTCTCCACCTCTTCTTCCCTGTCTTCCTCCACACAATGACTGTCAAAGAAAACCACACACACACCTTCACACACGTTTTATTTATAGCCGATTTGAGTTTTTTCTTATTCTATTTTTGTATTTATGTGTGCCACTCCAGGCGGATGCAGCTTCACGCGAGCTTGTTATATAAAAAGAAAAAAAACGATTAGTGCTCTTCCTCAGCATGAAGCTAAACTCCATGAATGACTTCCAGTCTGCCTCGCTCTCGCACCACTGACCTCCTTAAGATGCCAACAGGCGTCCGCTACCTTTGGATCCTTCCAACGCACGACATACACACACACATACACTGAAAGCCATTCTCTTCACACACACACACACACACACACATACACACACAAACACACACATACAATCTTCTGTAAGCATTTCTAGTACATTTTTTTTTCGTTGTCTGTCACAGCGGTGTGTGAGAGGAGCTGCAGCCAAAGGACTCTTGAAACATTTCGGCTCCGTCTCCACGCCGCTCGGACTGCTGAAACATTTCTGAATGACGATGGGAAAAACAGTTAAAGTATTAAAATGTTTTTTTTTTGTAAGAATTTTGTCACTGGTCATCTGTTTGTGTGTCTGATTCTACATGTGGCCTCTTTTATTGCTCTGCTAATGCTTTTCAAGTAATGCATATGAATAAAAAAGTAGTTTTTTCTTCCACTCGTATTTAAGTATAACTTCAAGCTGGTAATCTGCTTTTTTACTCGGCTACATTTGCCAAATACCTTCATTACAGCCAATCTGTGCTAAATCTTCTCTCATTGCTAGTAAAGTCAATTTTTTACTAAGTCCACATAGATGACTGATAGACAAATATCTTTTTTTTATCAAGCACATGCAAGTTGAATGTAAAATTATTTTCCCGTCCTTCTGGGAAAAAACTACATCATTCTGATATAAGTAACTTATTTCTATTCTCAGATTTGGTTCCAGTTATTGAGGTTTTAAATGTTAGACTGCAGTTTAATCAAATTCCAAGATGTTTACAAGACAGAACAACTGCAGTTTCAGTACCATTAGTGTACGGAGAGCAGGAAGATGCACTTTATAATCAAATTTGGGGTTCTTGAGAATAAAACACATTTTGTTTTATCAGCGTTTTTGCTCAAGTTTGAGGTTTTACAGAGACGTCTGGATGAAGAACATTAAAAGCAGGCCAGAGTTGGAGAAAAGGCATGTGCACAAAAGACTGTATCATCTTATAAAAAAGGGATATAACATGTGGAGTAGACCAGAGTCAGAGTAATGGTATCAGTTATATAGGTTGTAAATAATAACAACCAAAGCACATACATTGGTTGTTAAAAAGGTGTTGTTGTGAGACCGTCAACAGGTTATTGTACAGTTTAAACAGTTTTTGTCTTCAAGAAAACAAAAAACATGCTTATTTCTATTGATATAATAAATGAACCTCAGCACAACACACAGAGAAGTATTTAACTGAATATTACTCTGTAAATGGTTTTCAAGAGTAAAAGTGCAGTAAGTTTCTGTTCTGTTTGGAGCCCGTCTTATATCAAACACAGTGTAAGGCACAAACTCTCAGATAGGATTTAATATCTCTCTGTTATGCATACAGTGTAAATAAGCACATAATTTATGCTGTACTGTTTTTAGTGTGGAATTGGGACACATTCTTGCACAGGAGCTTTCGAGCGTCAGTAGGAAGAGGTTTTCTGACCAGAAGTTTAGGGGGAAACAGAGACCAGGCTCAGCAGCCTCTCAGCCAACACCAGGGTACGAATGATGCCTCTGAGACCAGTGGAGACCAGTTTGATAACAGCAAACACGCTGCCACAGATGATGAAGATGAAGCAGGTTCAGGCAGGGGAGGAAGAGGCATCAAGCTGCATGGTATGAAGGTTTGAAGTAGGTACAAAGTAATGAGACAGAACAGGCTGGAGCTAGCTGGTTAGCATGCTAACCTCGCTGAATATCACTGCAACACAACAAATAAACTTTAAAATAAGACCATTAAGTGTTATTTCTTCATTTTAAATTCATTCTAAACTAAAATCTTTACATATTAAACCTTTAATGTGTGTCTGTTAACACCTGTCATTTTGCACAAGTGACTAACAGGTAAATCAAGTTGAGTATCACTGGCCCAGATTGCATGTTTGGCAAACAACTCAGAAATGGTCATTAATGAGCAAAATGTTGCTTATTTCAGCAGATTCAGAAACACAGCAGCAGTTGTCACACTCCTTGCTTTGAGCTCCTCAGCTGCTTTGTTTTTTTTTCTTGCTTATCTCACTTTTACCTTCATATGTAGACAGACATTCTGTTTTTTGCTTCCACTCTCTGATTATATGTGCAATAAGTTATGAACATCGCTGACGTATATAATGTATAAATGGTGTAAAAACATGCGGCAAAAACCTTCAAACACTTCCATCTCCTCACTCATATCTTTTTAAACAGGACTTGAGTCAAAAAACGGGGAGGAGAAATGATTAAAAACAGCTTGTGCGTTCTTGATTTACAATAATCCGAACCACTCAGGACTATTTTGGCTCCTTCATGAGATGTTCAAACACTTTTAATCAACCACCATCAAAGCCAGGACCTCTTTTTGACAAATAGTGTAATCTCCCTCCTCTTTTTCAATCATAAGTCATGTCACTCCGTCCCCTCCTCCGACTATCTGTTTAACTCTGGCAGAGGCCTCGGGCTGCAGCAGCAGCGATCTGTCACACAGGCTGGATTATCGCAGGAGGAACCCAACTCTGATTCTCTCTTTGACGCTTCAAAGCACAAAACCAGAGCTTTGTGTCCGTGCAGAGGATCTTTTCCAGCGTTCACATCCTTCTTTCCCACTCTCTTATCACCTAAATTGAGGATAATATCTTATGTCAACATGAACAAACACCATAGAACAACCTCCATGTTTTCCCACCTAACCTTTACCCCTGCAACTCCTCGTGTGCACGTCCGAACCATAACCTCCACCTCCTCTCTGAACTACTTCCTTTTTGCCGTCAAACATCCATACATAATTCCACCTTTTGCCACTCTACATCCACCCACAGCGCCCCCAAACGCACAACAAACACCGAATGCCCGCAACCCTGCCCCCATTCGGCCTGGAGCAGCAGAGGAGGTCAGGGGCCGGAGAGCAACCAGAGGTCAACAGGAAATGGCTGTTCTCCCTGGCACCGAGGTCCCGACCTTAGCACCCCTCCACTTTTCATTTCTCTTTGTCACTCCACACACTCACTTCTAGGACATGTTGATCAGCACAGGCCCCTCACTTTTACTTCGTAACCTTTAGAGCTCTCTATCTCTTTCTCACAGCATCTTAAAGAACCGTGCATCAACCTTCGTTCGATCTGCTGCGTTTCCACCTCAGTGTGACCTCTGAAGGTTGCAAAGTTAAGTCTACAACACAGATCTTTGTGCAAAACATGGGTAAGTTTCAAAGAGATAAAAGAATAAACTCTAATTCCTGAAGTGACAAATGTGCTCACATGTAGGACAAAGTGCAAAAAATTTTCATAATTCACAGTGTGTCAGTTATGTTGCTTTAGACCGAGATCACATCTGTGACGATGCATCAGTTTCTTAAATCTTTGCTAAGACAAAAGACAAGGAACAAAAAGGAAAAAAATCATTTAAATAATAATAATGGAAAGAAAATTGAATTTCTATTCAGTAATTTTAAGCATAATTGATAAACATACATCTATGTTTAAGCAACACTATCTTCAAAAAATGACTGACTTGATGATGAGAGAACCAGACGTTCAGATTACAGATACAAGTGTTTTCAAGGAATATTGTCACCAAATGTTCCTTGGTGCATCAGTAAAATGTTTTATGACAGTTTATGAAATTTATTTTTCCAGCAATCATAATTTATACTGGTGCAGCAATAATAAATGTCTTCTACCGGGTTCATTTGGACACTTGCAGCACTTGTGATCTTGGTTTAACAAAGAGAGGGTTGATAGTTATTTGAACCTCTAGTTAATATTTATCAGCCCAAAAAATCCAGAATCAATCAGTCTCTCCTTTGTATAAATATATATTCTTTAACCTCACAAAAATCTACTGTTTTAAGGTCTTCTTAAATAATAAAAATAATAATCACTTGTAGTGAAAGATTTCTGTTTTCTCTGTTTGAAACCAGTGTTGCTACAATGCTCGATCCTGCATAATTAGGACTCTGGAAGTAGAAACATCAACAACATGAGCTTTCCTCATACATCAGTGTGCAGTCCTCACTCACACAGGATAATTTATGGTCACAGCCTCAGCTTATGATTGGTCCAGACAGATTTCCAGCCTTTTCTCTCACCAACACAGACTCCATTAGACTGCTGAGCAGAAACTGGAGGGAGAAAAGAGCTTCAGTGCATTTATGTGCTTTTCTGTTTTAATGTTTTTGTACTGTAGTTAAAAGGAAACACAGCGTCAGGACATCCAGACTGTGTTCAGCCTTACAGCTGCACAAATCAGAGGTGTAAGAGTTTGACTCAATTCAAGAAAACGACTGAAGCCACGAGCACATTTGTTGTTGAAAATACCTTTCATAAAATTGACATTTTGTTCAAATGATAACCATGTGATTGTCATTTCAAAAGAGCACTTGTACAGTGTTGCCCCTGTGCAGGACCATATATATACACACATATATATGTATTGCATTCAGTGTGTTGCTGCACTCTTTATAACATCGCCATCATTACAAGAGTCCTACTGGTTTGAATTTGACCATTTGGGGAATTGAAGCAAAATGAATACACGTGTAATGTGAAAATGTGCACGGCTGCGTGTGTCAGCGCATGAATATGTGTGTTCATAAATATGCACAATTCCATTTTAACATAAAAAGTGTGTGTGTGAGGGAGGAGGAGGGGGAGGTTTAACTCTGGTGGTCATTAATCATTCAATTACACACCTGTCAGAGTTCAGACAAGTGGGAGAGAGGGAGGGGCGGAGGAGAGGGAGGCAGGAGGGGGTGAGGGAGAGGAATGCAGCAGGGAAGAGGAGGAAGAGCAGAGCGACAGGGAGGAGGAATGAAAAAAGCACCATGAGGGTTTAAAAAAGAGAAAGAGAAAGGGGCGAAAGTTTTATTGTGTTGTAGCGTGAACGAGCCGTGACAGAGGCAAGCTGCCGATGCAGACGGCCTGTAAAGAGAGGTCAAACCGAAGACAAAGACAATTTACATTTATGAAAGGACACAAGAGAGACGGAGCAGAACAGTAAAGATGCAGACAAACTCGACTTTCATCTGAACTGATTTAAGAGGGAAACTGAGCTTAAAGTGAAGCTGTTTGATGCCTGTTTAAGCAAAATTTAAATGTATAATCATTTTAAAAACAAGGCAAAGGAATTTTGGTGGTTTAATATGATATAAGAAAGAAAATTATTCTTTTTTTGTACCAGATAGTGCGTTTTATATTTACTTTTAAAGTACACAACGCTCAGCTGCTCATCTGTAAATAATTGTTTCCGTTTCCTTTTTTCTGTAGGAAGACGCTGAGGTGCAATAATACAAGTACATATATTATCTTTTATGATTAACAGAGCCTAAACCTCATGGTTTAATGTCTTCTGCAGCTAGTTTACAAGAAACTAGTGTAATTTACTTTTGCAGGCTGCTTAAAATAGAAGTACAGAAAGTATTCTTAAACACACAGTATGTCATTCCTGTCACTAGAGGTCTCTCGATCAAAAACATGAAAACAAAGATGGAGTTTGATGATGTCTTAAGGCAGTATTGGATCATGGGTTTGTTTATTTCATTGATAAACAGCCTCCATTGCGGGTGAAAATCTCTGACTGACTGGCAAAATGTACTAGAAGAGGAAATGTTATAAATTTTTAATTCATCGTTTGCTGCTTTCTTTTCTCTCTGACTAGTGTTACCTGTAAAGTTAGCGACAGGAGACAAAATGAAGCACACCGTTACGTTAAATAAATTACAAATTT
>JAPZDY010000024.1:5244721-5264789 GCA_029783645.1 Ctenochaetus hawaiiensis
GTTACGTTAAATAAATTACAAATTTGTCTGAGTTTGAACAAAGTTGGAAACTGATTACAGTACAAACACAACATAGCAAAGATGAAGTTGTTTTGAGATATTTCAATGTGAAAATGATAGATAGGGCTGTTATATGCTTATTTAAGTTAAATAGCATTGCCACCATATGGAAAAATAAAGTACAAAGGTAATAAGTTATTTATTATGCTGCGTACTTACAGTAGAAGAAGTTAAACACTCATAATGTGTGGCCTCTGTGAGTTTATTATAATGGATGTTGTATTATAATATTAAATCGTTTTCATTTTTAACAACATTTTACTGATGTGGCTGGTTGATGTGAAGCTCAGTCAAACTACTTTATAAACCGTTTGGCACTTTAATCTGTGAAAATGTGTCAACAGTCTGTTTTGCATCTTAATTCCTATTTTGGAAATTATGAAGTAAAAATCAAAGCAGAGGAGCAAAAAGTACAATACTTAATTCTGAATAATATCAGAAAAATAGTCTGAAGTAGCATAGCATGGTAATACTTAAATACAGTTTATGTGCATTGAATTTATTCTGTATTCCTGCATGAGGACGAGCACCAATCAAACACTTTTATTTCTGAAATGTTTTTTCATTAAATCTGCATATTAATGTCTTTTTAATTGACTCATTGGGGGGTTTCCATGTTTATGATGTGAACACTGAGGAAATTAAGTATCTGTATGTTTGTGCTGTTTGTGGCTCTTTGTTTCTTATACAGTAAACGCTCGAGTGTTTGTATATGAAAGCACCCCACGCTCAATCTTCTGTGTGTGCGTGTGTGCGTGCGTGTGTGTTTCAGTCTCCTTGTTTAGCTGCAGTACCTCAACTGCCTCAGGCCACAGCCATCTGTGCCCCCCCCACCCCCCCACCCCTCATTTCACATACACACAAACACGCACACACACACACACACACACTTCTCTGTGGACTCCCCTCCTCCAGCAGCGCTGCCACCACTGCCATATATCTAATTTATGGCTGTGGTGAGTGCGTTACACACACTCATGTATGCATAATACATCACATGTGTGAAAGAACTGAGTGTGAGAGAGAACGAGTGTGTGACGCTGTGTAACGGCCAGTACAGTCCTGACCACAGCTCCTTCCTCAGTTTGTCCCTCAATCTGCCATATATATGTGTGTGTGAGTGTTGATGTGTATGTGTATGTGTGTGTGTGTGTGTGTTTGGGCTTGTGTGAGCCAAATAAATATGTGATCCAGCATGTTGGCTATCTTTTTGTTTCTTCTTGTTCTTCCTGCGGATCTGACAGCACTGATAAAGTATTGGAAGAGAAAAGGTGTGTGTGTGTGTGTTTGTAAGCGTGTGTGTGTGTGTGTGTGTGTGTGTGTGTGTGTGTGAGGACAGGCCCAGCTGTTTCTGGGCTTGACATCCACATGCAGAATGCCAGATGTCTCATTAGGCAAATTTGATTGGCTGAGTCATTTAGAATGCAGCGATGATACGCTTCCATATGTGTGTGTACATTAAGATGTATGCGTGTGTGTGTGTGTGTGTGTGTGTGTATACATTATGATGTGAGTGTGAGTGTGTGTGTGTGTGTGTGTGTACATTTACATAAGAG
The DNA here is from genome assembly GCA_029783645.1 of Ctenochaetus hawaiiensis. NCBI lineage: Eukaryota > Metazoa > Chordata > Actinopteri > Acanthuriformes > Acanthuridae > Ctenochaetus > Ctenochaetus hawaiiensis. The sequence goes on from JAPZDY010000024.1 coordinate 5,246,338, forward strand.
GCCTGTATAACTATTTACATGTGTATGTGCCTGATATATGTGCATCTATTAACTTCTTTGGTATCATTTGAATTTACAGGCTGTTCAAGCGTGATAACAAACAAAATTTATACTTTAAAATTTGTTTGAGAGAAAACTACTCAAAAATTATAGTAAAATGATAAAAGTAATTTAAAATCAATAAAATGGCAAGTTGTTGCACTGAAATGTTATTTTCCTGCCTGATACTGCTTCTTTAAATCCCTTCTGTGCTTTAGTGTCTTTAGGTGACTTCAGCTTTTACTTTCCTTCTTTTAACAGTGAGTCCAATTAAACTACTACCTCATCTGTTTTCAGATTAAAATTTCTCTCAGTGTAGCAATTACTAAACCTCAGCTGTCATTAGTGTTTTAAGTGCCTATCCCATTGACTGTCACTCATTTTTGTCAAATTTCTTACATGCCAGTCACTGATTTAACACTGTTTATCGCTGCAACGTCAATAGTTTTCTCAGCTCTTTTAGATCTTACTGTTGCTTCAAATCTTTTAACTTAAAATTCTGAAAGGGCTTATTATTCAGTTGCAAGTTAAATGTGTTTAAGCATTTTATCTTAATTTGCAACTTTTGTGTTCTGTGCCTCAAGTTCATTTAAACCCCTCCTAATTATTAGACTTCTTCAGCTGTTTTTGCTTCAAAAAGGGAAAAAGAATCAATGTTTCCATGTTTTTGAATGTAAGAACAAATCCAGATTATGTTTTTTTTCTGTTTAAAATATTAACCAAAACAAACACAGAACTGCCTTATTTCATCAGTTAAATACCAAAATCTGCAGATTGCAAATAAACAAAGGGAAAAAGCTGTAAAACCCACAAAAGGTTTAATTCTGCCCTCTAGTGGTCAAAAATGAAGACAGAGATTCATCTTGTTCTTGATGAGCTTATCTTGCACTTTTGCTTCAAAAACAGCATAATTTCCTGGGTTTGCTAGCTTAACAACATTACTTTATTTATGTGTCTTTTTATTTGTTTTTAAATATGAGTAATACCAGTAATCACTCTCCTTTTAGCTCTGTCTTGGTCTCCATAATTTAACGAAGTAAAGTTCAGGCTCTTTAGCTGTTAAATCCTCATAACTTTCTCATTTCCAGTTCATTAAATGCAAACATTTTGTCACAACTCTCCATGTCTAATAGAGAGACACAGCTGTACCCTTTAATATCTGCATAATACACACTGTGTAAACCAATTCAGGACAACTTAAGCTCAGAGCAAAGTGATGCTAAATAAAACTTAAAATGAAAAAAGCCACAGCATCACTGTGCCCACAACCCAAATCTATTTTTTTCTGTCTGCTGGTAAATTAATCTGCACTGAAGCTTTTTCATAGCTGATGAAAGTGAACTTGTTGGCTTTATTTGGTCATTTAACAGCACTTGCCAATATTTTGTGCCTCACTGATGTTAAATGACCTTAAATAATACATGAGAGTCACAACAGCAAACAGCTGCTTGAAATAATATTAATGAGAGCAGAAACAAGCCATATAACCCAAACAGTTTTATTCAGATTTTACCAATTTACTCCCTTGGACTCTGTTACTTTCATAATAACATATAGACAAAATTAAAATTAACAATATTTTAAGTTAATAAGTATAAAAACTGAGCTTTGACTCACGTTGCACCTTAAAAACATTCAAACATTCATTCCAAACATGAACTTCATCAGCATCATGTTCAGAGAGATCTACTCAATAAAACAGTATTAGCTCTCCTGCATCTAATGACAGATGAACTTACTAATATTTAACACATTTTGTGAGGAAAAGGCAGATTAATGGCAGTATTCTTTGCATCTTTAAATAATGCTATTAGATTTAGTCCAAACCTCACAAATTAGAATAACTAAATTGATCAAAAGCACTCTTTGGTCCTTTATAAGGAGTCTGAGCTGGATGGGACATGCGGTGGGACTTTTACGGGCAGCTTATGGAAGGATTTGACCCTCTGTGAAAAAATATTAAATAATGTGACTTAATTAATTGTCTAAAAGACAGCAGATGACCAGTTATGCTTCAATCATTCCTCCCATGTCCTTTCTAATTATTTTCTCTGTTACAATTCTCTCTCTGTTCCTCCTCTCCTGCTGAATATTGAGTCTCTTCCTGTGTGTTTCTTATTTCATCTTGTTGGTTAAAGTCTGATGCTGGTGTGGACGTCTGTGATTCGTCCTCGGTTCCTGGTCCTCCGCTCGTCTCCTCCTTCAGCAGCTGCAGAGCCTCTGCTGTGTTTTCTGTCTGCTGCTGTGACTCTTCAGCATTTACAGAATCAGATTCCTTCTCACTTTCCTCTTTACTTCCAGTCGCTGTCTCAGAGCTCTGCCCGCTCCTGTCCCGATACGCCTGCCTGCGGATGGTCCGTCTGTGCTTGCTTCGTCGTGATTGGTCGCAGTGCAGGGTGCGCCTGCGATGCCATTGGTTGATAGAGTGTTGGGCTTCGACGCTCAGCTGGCGGGCGGCTACACGTGGCTGGAAGCTGCTGATGTAGTACAGAGAGGCGTACAAGGTTGTCAGGTAGTAGCCACCTGTGAATATGAAGAATGAAGAGAAGAAGATTGTAAGTGACTCATAGTTTTAATTAAACAGTTATTAATCTTGACCTCTAAAATTGGGAGGAAATATTTTTACTTCTTGAACATATTTCAGATGAAAACCACCATCTGGAGCCAGAACATAGTTGCACCAGCTGTTAATTAATCAGTCGGCGCATAAAAGTTTTTCATGCAGTTCATGCAATTTGCTTTATATCACTTACAACTTAAGAAATCGATTAGCCAGGAAATGCAGGTAATCTGCACATGCATGCATAGAGAAATATGTGTTTTGGTTTCTGGCCTATTCATGGCGTTTTAAATAAGTGGAAAACATTCCAAAATGCTAACCTGGCTAATGTAATTTGGCTGTTTAACGTAATTTACTCTACATATTTTGTAATTTAGGTAATTTGTGTGATTTTTGTGAAATATTATTTAAAACTCTTTAGCTGTCATTGCAATAAAAAGCATTGAATCAAGTGTCAAGTCAGATAAACTGGTTAAATTTTAGCAAGTTAATGATAGTTTTTTGAGTTAGCGAGTTTAGTTACAACAGCAACAGTAACTGGATGAAAATATTAAGTTACTAATCTGCTGTAAGAACTTGTTTTTGTGAGAGTTTTTAATCTACACTTAGTACAAACTTGTGTTATAACCAGGCTAAGTCACAAAGTGCTGATGCAACTGCATGCAGGAAAATGGTATCTAAAGAATCAGTCAACCTTCCCACTGTTGTGAGTTTTATCGGCCTTACCCTCTCCCTGAAGCTGCATGGGGTCCAGAAGCTCCATCATGTAGTCTGTGTCCAGCTGTAAGGTGACCACGTCACTGCGGAGCAACACCCACGTCAGGCAGGGCAGGAAGTCATCTGCTCCATACACTGTACCTGCAGGAGACCAGAGGCAGAGTTACTGAAGAGACTAACAAGGTGCAAATCCAGAAACAGACATAGACAGATAAATTTATAAGAAATAATAATCATAAAAAACACCTCCATACCTGAGCTGGCATTAGCACTCATGCTGTGATAGATGCTCTTGCAGACTTTAAGCAGGATCTGGACCTTTTTGTTGGGGGAGTAGGCTTCATGCACACTGGTCCATCTTTGCTGGATCCTCTCGAGCGTGACGGTGTCAGGAAGCCCGACTCCCGCCGACCCCCCGAGGTCCTCCAACCCTTTCTTTTCCAGCACCTGCAGGTTGTCCTGGAGACGCTTGAAGCTTCCATCTCCGGTCCGGAAGGCATGAATGCAGGAGTAGAGGTGTGTGGAGATGGGCTTCAGCGCCACCTTGTGGAGGGAAAGCTCTACCAAGGAGTCTACAAGAGGGTGGAAAGGTATGGGGAGAAGTTAGAGGAAGTTCATGTTGACTTTTTTAGTTTATTTTCAAACATCACTATCAGCTTACTCACCGATCTCTGCATCATTTAAGTCAGTAATGCCGTCCAACATCGTCTGGATCTCTTGATAGTTCAGCAGGGAGTCTCTCAGCGATGTGAGCGATGACCTCACATCCTGTAAGAACTCTGACCCCGTGACCTCAGCAGGTTCAGCGTCTCTCCTCAGCGTCACTTCTACAAATGATTTCACAGCCTCTGAAAAGGCTCCACCTTTCTTCTCGCTCAGCTCCTGCACACGATTGATTAGTCTTTTCTTCGGACAAACCAGCCCGCCGAGAGCCTGACCCACCGCTGAGAGCCGGTTCAGGACTTTGTCAGCCAACCGGTGTGCAGACGGGTGGTGTGGGGTGGAGCTCAGCGCTTGGGACTCCTGCTCTTCCTCTATGCTGCTGATGGACAGGGAGTCGAGCTCCAGCGACGGAGGCTGGAGGAAAGAGGAAGGCCTGGGTGGGGGCAGCCAGACACCATCTTCAATCCAGGACACCCGATGAGGAGACTGAGGGACGGGGCTGCCCTGACGCTGCTGCTCAAACACTGTTTCAACAACGCTGTTCAAAGCTCCAGGGGTGGAGGGAGTGGATGGAGGATGGCTGGAGGCAGAATCTCTGCTGGGCCTCCTGAGGACCACCCCTGCAGGAACAGCTGGTGTCGAATCAGCCGACTTGGCTCTGATCAGACCTGGACGAGGAGAACATGGAGCATGAACATCATGTTTATAATAGTTTATTCTAAAAGCATGTCATGCAATATGGAGCAAACAGACCCACTTTTACCACAATTAAAATTTTAGGTTTGCCTTTGTATTTAAAGGGTGGAAGACAAATAACTAAAAGACAGATTTTTCCATTTAAGCCAACAAAATTTCATCCTGCAGACAGTTTTTAACCTGCTGTGGTTTTGAGATATTGATTTCTAAATATTTTTCATTTAAAAACAAACTTTGTACTACATGAATTGTTCATATTTAAAGGAACAATTCAAGATATTTTAGAAATACAAACTTTTCAGTGTTTGCAGTTAGACAATAAAACCTTACATCTACATGCTTTGTAAGGGAGGGTGGTTAGCTTAGCATTAAGATTAAAACGGGATAACAGCTGGCTTGTCAGCCTGTCCATAGATACATGAATGTAATCAGAAAAAGTTTATGAGGCAACAGGATAAACCTTGTCTCATTCTTACACACAATTCTTACACAAACAACTTGTGTAAAATGTAAAAACGACAACTGTGGGTTTGGAAAACAGCAAGAAGTCACAACAAACAATTGAGAAATGCTCTGTAGACGACCACAATATTATTTAAGACTGTCTACTAAACGCTTTGGATCGCTTTAGTCAGGTTAACACTTATAAAAGAATATCTCTAAACCAAATACGTAAAATTAAAGTTGCATGATGAAACATCACTACAGGCAAATGAGAAATCATTTGTAATTTGGTTAAGCAGCAATATTTATAAAAATAATTCTTGATTCAAGTATAAAACCAAAAAGTTCTCACCAGAAGTCTCCATAATTGCAGCAGAAGGTTCTTGGTCCAATGAGATGGCTCGTTTACTTTGTAAACCCGCCCCCGCCCATTTTCTGGTGGTGCTGAGGCGTCGCTCTTTTCTGTAATTCGGCGATTGTAAGGCACCCGGCGCAGAGGTCGCCTTTTGGGTCAGCCAGTCATCTCCATGTTCACGAAGGTAGAGGGGATTGATGATGCACAGAGCTCCGTTGGCGGAAGTTAACTAAGGAAACACACAAAGACAGAGAGTCAAGAAATACAGTAGGATGCTGTAACACACCGTGACACAACAATGTAGGCAAGAAATAAGTTAATTATTGCCAATTAATGAAATCAGTTGTCACAGAGCAACGTTATCATTCATTTTGAATTGTTTCTGGACACCTTGTGAGCTCCAAACTAAGAGACAGTGAAGTTAGCTTGTTGCCAACTTTGTCTGTCTCCTGTTTTGTTTTCTGCAGGTGAGTTATTCAGAACTTTTTGGCAAAAATAGCCTCCCTCTCTGTCAGTCAAAACAATGGAAAAAGTGAGCTTCAGAAAGAAAACAATGACTCCAAAACACGTCACTAAGTTGAGGGCAACTGCAGAGTCGGTGAATATCTGTGGGTTTTGTCACAACCAGGAACTCTTTTGATATAAAACACAGTCATCAGTCATTCGATCCAAAAAAAAATAAGTGCAACTTCAAGGTCCTGAGACACTTTTTTCTCTGCTTGCAATTACAAGGAAATAAGAAGGTTATTTCCTCTTTAACCACATGCTTTTAAAAGTATCTTACCATAACCTGCACACACACACACACACACACCTGTATGCACACACACACAGAGTTCACGATACCTGTATGGAGCACATCATGCTGCTTGGCTCTGTTTGGGTCATTTCATCAGTCTGTTGATCAGCTGGTGTGCGGAGCCAAGTTTCTGCATCACAGTGGATTTAAATATGAGACACTTATTTTTCATAAACTCTTTTTTTCCAGTTTTGCATTTGAAACGTAGCTTCTGGGGGAGGATTTGAGACAGAAAGCCACAGAGATGGAAGGACTCACCGGGTTCTAGCTGAGAGAGACGATCTTTGTTGTTTTCGGTTACGCTGTAGAGCCAAAGAGGAATGGAAAGACAAACTGGCAACACATCCCTGACGCAAAGGAAGAAATGAAAGAGACAGAATAAATGTTTAAAACAGAAATATTCAAGAGGTTAAAAAAATATCTTGAAATGACAACAGATCTGTAAATGTGCTGGCATTTTCTTAACAAGCTTTTAACTTAATTTAAAGTATAAAAATTAAAAAGTTTGAATGGATTTAGGGATGCTAACTCTTGAAAAACATAAAGATCATCATAGGACTTTTAGCTGCATGTGCAAATATTTACAGCAGGTTTGTTTGCTTTTCAGCTGTGACATTAACAAGTTTAAATGGAAGCTTGATCACACAGAAAACAAATAAAAAAGGTATCAGAGAAACAGCCGATCCTTACCTGGTCAGAGAGTAGAAGAGGACGAGCTGAGCCAAGTCAGAGAATGAAAGACGAGACTCAGACAGCTGGACGGCTTAAGGTGGAACAGAGAAAGAGTGGGCAGTATTAGCGTAAAAAAAAACAAAAAAAACCACATTCCTGGAAACACAATGAAGCTTGAAGTTGCAAGGTCAAACAGAACTTCAAGAGAAAAGCCAGTGTGACTGTTTCTTCAGCTTTATTTTTACACTAGAGACTGCTGTCTGACACCGTGTGGTTTCTAATGTTGAGCAGGATATTTCAGGCCAGAAGGGTCACCTGTCTCTTCAGCCTGTGATGCGAATAGGTGTGGATCTATTGAATAACTACAAGCCGGCTTGTAGCTTTAGAAACTGGAATTTTCAGTTTAAGAGCAACCAGGATGTGTGTATCTGATTTCCTGTTCTCACCTGTAAAAACTTTCCCGTGTTTGTGCTGTTTGCCGTCTCAAGTTCAACAGCAAAGTGTGTAACCATCAAACAAACAATGTTTCTAGGTGATTGCACCTGTTTATCAATCAAGTTCTGGCAAACAAAGTGATTTTTGTTATTTTAGGAGTGCACACACAAAGAGAAGAGAGAGAGGTGGGTGTCTGCATGCGGTTGGTCCATACCTTTCTCTGTGACTTTGATGTTGAAGTCTACGACCGCCTCATTCTTTCCTCCAGTCGACACACACAGCAGGCTGGGCTGAGACGTCGCAGAGTCCTGAACAACCAGGAAACTCTGGAGGGAAACACACGGTGACTCACTTCAGTATCTGCACTGTTATAGAAGCTTGTCGAGCAGGAAGACCTTTTTTGTTTTTTACGCCATTCGACCTGTTCATGCTGGTAAACTACACGCAGTGGCTGCAGGGCGACCTGGCAGCCAGGCCAGAAACCATGTCAGTGTGTCAGTAACAAGACTGGGCTGATTTTAATCTTTAAAGCTTGACGTGATGATGGAATATTTTGAAACTGAAAATCACATAAACAACCAATTTCCAGAGTTTAATGAGTTCTGATGAATGCCCACCTCTGCTGCTGAAATGACTCTACAGGCAGAAGTCTTTCTCATAAAGACTCAACTCATTCAACTCACTCAAGTCATTTTGCCCTCATCGTCTTGTTGCTATAAATAAGCGGATTCTGCATTAACAACTTTCAAACTGAAACAGTTTTGTCTATTTTTTGCGAAAGAGAATGTTCATTCTAAAAAAATAAAAAGATGACGTCACACATTTCCATGCACCAATCAGAGTTCAGCAACATTTGAATAAAAGTCAAATGTCTGTTTTGTGTTTTAAGTGGGTTATTTGCTTAAGCTTATGCCACTATAATGTCCTATTTTCATAAGAATTTTTCTAAAAATAATAATTTTTAGAAACCAGTATATTTAAATGATGCCAGTCTTTGCAGTTTTCTCTGTTTTAACAGCATAAATATTCTGCTATTGAGCCTTTGGGTCTGAACACATTGCTTTCTTAGGAAACAGTGACTGACACAGAACAGGCAGTTGGTTGAGACATAATTAACTTGGGTAAAAACGAAGCAAATGCAATCTCAAGAGCAGCAAAGTAACAGCTCAGTCATGTAGAAGTCAGAAGTGTACACAGTTATACACACACGCACACACGCACACACACACACACTCACACAGGAAGTGGGTTGCATACTTAGAGTGCACAGAAATAGAGGCAAGTTCACTGCAATTTACCAAAATTCAAGCACTAACACAAACTCACACACACACCAAGCAGAGCAGCAAAGATGTTACATTCTGTTTCAAATTCTCATGATTCATAACAGCAACAATTAGTCACTCATGTAAAACAAACTGGAAACCTTTCATGTACAAATGAACAGATTAACATTTTTTTGGAAGTTTTGTTTTGCTCAAAACCTAAAAATCAGCTGGCCTGCAGCCACCATGAGGTGAAATGTTTAACTTTACCTAATAATATTTAATATTTATGAAGCTCTTGGCTTTTCTCTGAGTCTCTGCAGAAAAAAAACAACCACTCCTGTCTTTCATCATAACCAAATACTCACGTGACTTTTCCTTCCAGTTAGAGTTTTGCATTTCAAATAACAAACGCACTCCTCAACATATTCCTCAGACGGACTTGCATTCTCCTCATGCTTTCACAAAGATATCCATTTTGTAATGGCATTTCTCTCACATGCACACGCTTTTTATTCAACGTTACTTCTGCATTCAGCCGCAAAAAAAGCGCTTGTTATCAGATGTCGTATAGAAAAAGGAACTACCTCCTCGTCACATAACTGTGCATGTCGGCGTTCAGGCTAACAACACTTCTACTGTGAAAATTTAATGGAAGCGCGCAGACAACATACAACTTCCTTGTCTGAGAGCCAGTTCAGAGATGCTTGGTTTGGCTGATAAAAGCTGTGTTACTTACAGGTGAAGGGAACAGTAAAAGAAAGAAAGAGAGAACAAAAATACATGGGGTGACTTTTCTCATCTATCTGTATCCTCTCTGATGAACAAAAACTGAGATTAACACAAAAAACAAATCACTAAATAAATCCCCCCTTTTCTATCTCAAATTTGCTCAAAAACAATAACAACAACAACAAAAACGACCAAGGAGTTTTATAAAATGGGCAGAAAGGACACATGAATGTCAGCCAACTTCTCTCACCTCTTTAACATCAATCAAATACGCTTTGGTTTGGTGATGATGTAAATTTAAGATTTTTGTCAGAATAATACTCTGAACTTCAAGCAAATCCAAAATCTGGGACTCATTGCACCGGGATGAAGATATAAGCAGCATGGAAGCTTCAGCTAAAGGAGGACAAGTCATTGTTCTAGGAGGTTTGGACTCTATTTAATGCTTGATTTCTACTTTGTTTGCTAGATAATTAAGCTCATGTATTTATAAATTTGGAAACAACAAGAACTTTTTTTAATGCGCTGATCAGAAATTGGTTTAACTCAGTGATTTCTCTTGACAAGTGAAACCCTTTTAAAGAAATCCAGCAAATATACAGACTCCATGACTGATTTTAACAGTGAGGAGGAGGAGCACTCACCCCAGCAGGTGTCCCAAGGATAGCAGCATGGGCCTCCTCTCTTTCCCAGGGTGCCTTGGGGCACCAGGCCTCCTGACAGCCTCTCAGCTGCTCCAGAAGCGTCATCCTCTTCCTGCTGCTCCTCCATGGGATCGCTGTAGTCCCATTAACTGGACTGTAAACCGTCCTGGATGCAGACATGTTTTTGAGCGCATGTACAACCGTCTGCATGTGTGTCCACAGAAACAGACGAGTGTGTAAGTCACATATGGAAAACAGAGAAAGAAAATAAATTAAGATTTCTGATGCCTTCAAGTCTGAGGCTGCGTTCACACCACATGTCTTAGTGCTTGATTTAAATTTACTGCTCAGATCTGAATTTTTTATTTGACTGTTCATACTATTTTTAAATGTGGTCTTTCTCACATTCCAGTGTGAACTGGTTACACTCCTGAACTGACCAGATGTGCAAAAGAACAATGGCAAAGATGTTAGATGAAGCACGCTGCAGTGCAGACGTAAACGTAGAGGCTACTGACGTTGAGGGTTTTTTTGTAAGTTGATAAGCAGATGATAAAAGAGGATGAGTTGAAGGGGAATGGGAGCGAATTTTTAATTACAGCTAAATAAGGAGAAATGAGGTTAAACTGCAGAAAAGTTAGACTTTTATCTGGGTTACAACCACATGTAGAAGGTCAGATTTCATGTGATTTGTTTTGCTCAAACTGTCATAAAAATCAGATCTGAGTCTAATAAAAAGCAAAAGAAAATCAGATTTAAGCCCCTTGAACTTGCAGTGTGAACACAGAATTTGACCAAATTAAAGTTAAAATTTAGATTTTTTTGGTGAAAGTTTTAATTTTGTGTAAGATTTTTTTTAACATTAATTTTCAATAATCATACAAAGCAAGCAATAGACTTAAACCCAAGCTTAATGATGATACGAAACTGATTGATACTTACATGTGTTGAGCTGGCTCTGCTAGTTCATGTGTCGTCTCTCCTCTACACTGTTTCTCCACATGTTGTAATCTTCCCTCTCTTAAACTCTTCCTTTAGACAAAAAGTTGCTTCACAACTCAAAATACCAAAAGAGCTCAAAAAGGGAAGCTCACAGACACTCTTCAGGAAGTTTCCTGCTGTAACCTGCAGAGTATTTAGTATTTAAAAATGCAGGTAACTGCAGTTCAGCTGCTGCGCCTGCCTTCCTCTGTCACTTGTACATTCTGTCATCTGATGCACTTTCAGTTTTCACGTTAAAACCATTTAACTGATGTTTCATCACGCCACCGTCTTTGTCCTCCCCTCCCCTCAAGTCTGCATGTGGTTAACCCAGCTCACAGTCAAAAGATGCTGCATGCTCTCTGAAGAGCCACGTGTGCCTCATTTTCGTCTCTCTGCAGCTGTTTCTGTCTCTTACAAAGACATTTTTAATGGTGAAAACTGCAAAGTTATGCCAAAAAAAAAATGTAACTGTCTGTCTCGGGTTTTATTTTGCAGTTGCAGAAGAAATGCACACACAAATGCATGCACTCAGTTTCAATAAGTTATGTTAATAAACAGAAAAAAAAGATGTGTAACTAAACATAAAATTAGTATAGAATTATTAAACAGAGGCTGGATTGACTGAGGTTTTTCTGTGTTTGTTTTATAGGTGCATTACCTGCAGGTTCATTGGTTTGCTCACTGTCCGACAGTCCCATCCTGCCTCTCACGGAAACCACAGTTAGAAGTGTTGGTAATTGGTCACCATTTCCGTGGCAAGAAGACACGCTGTCTTCCTTTAAAACGAAGCGTTGTCATACTTTCTGTCTACATCATATTTTATCATCACAGTTTTTTTTCAACAATGACAATGACCAACATGTCTTATACCAGTGAAGCCAAAACTGGGACAAAACAAACCAATAACCTCATTTATGGCTTTAGGTGGAATATCTTATAAAGTGTTGATGGATTATCATGAAATTTGTGTCAGACATCCGTGTTTCATGTTTAGTGCTGACTGACAAACGTTAGCTTACCTGTAATTGTCACGTTAGCATGTCAGTGTTTGTCATTGTGAGCATGTTAGCATTCTTAATGTTAGCATTTAGCTCAGAACTGCTGCTAGCATGACTTTATTCTCACGTTGCCTCTTCAAGGTCATATTCCAACCATTAAATTTTATTTAGGGATTTTTATTGGGGCATTAACTAAGGTGACACATAAGAAGTACTGATATGAAGCCTAAAAGACTATGGATGGTGAAAATATGAAAATATGAGAAGAATTTCATTAATAATTTGAGTTGCCTTTGGTTTTTGTCTGCGCACTTAAAATGACTCTGACACTCCACATAAAAGTGACCACCATCAGCTTTACAAAGGTCAAATTTATTGCAGGTTTTCTGTATCAGTTTCCATTGTTTCGTACAGATGTTACTGTAACAGTGACCATCCCTTGTATTTTTCAAATAACTCGTAGTATCTTAGAAAACAGAACCTTCTTGTATTTATTTTATCTCATTTTCAACAATTCTTGACTATTTATTCTTCTCCACAGCATTTTATCCATCCCCAAAGATTTAAAAGGCAAACTTAACAACTCAATTGACCAGCTCAAGTCCTGACTGTAAAGTTATTGTTATTATGTAAATTATTATACAGTTCGTTCCATAAACACTGTGTTAAAAGAACTTATAAAAGTTTAATCAAACAGGGACAGAATGTTAACATGAAAAACGCTGCCAATTTAAAACATTTTAAAAGTCTTACACAATCAGTTAACCCATTGTTATATTTACAACTACCTTTGTTCACCTACCAGGAAGTTCTTTAACAAAGTAACTCACTGATGAGGCCGACAGGTTTTGGCTGAGGGCAAAAAGATTACTGATTATTTATAGAGCCTGGTTTTCTTTTGAGGAAGCTTAAACTGAATTCAGATACTCAGTGAACAGAGTTGAGGGGGTTTGGCCTTTGTCACTATATCAGATGTGTCCACCGGTTGAAGCAGAGTCACATTTGCACTGCCAGTATTCTGGAGAAATTCACTACCTAAAATGAAACTTTACCATGACAATGCAATGCTCTACGGCGGTAAAATCTGCTCTTGCACAGATTAACTGCCTCAGAAAGAAATGTAAGGCTGAGACAGATGTGAGCTTGAGCAAAATAAAGATATTAATTAAGGAAAGGAAAGTAGATTAATCAATAAAGTGCAAATACGTGACATAAACCAGACTGGAACATAAAACAGGTAAGTTTTGTTAGTTCAGAAGAATCAAATGAGCTTCACTTCCAAACAAAAATCCTGTATCATAACCCCCACTTTTGAGGGCCATCTCCTAACGGTGACGTCGCTACAATAGCTTTTTCTGAAAAAAGGAGCTTTCTTATAGGTTACTCTTCTTTTTTGGGCTCTGGTGCCACCGACGCAGAGCTCGCCTTGGCTGTAGCTCCTTTGCTCTCGGTGGTTTTTTCCTGACTGTCGATCCTGGCGTGTTCCCGCTTCACCAATTCTTCCAGCTCCGCCTACGGAAAAGCGAAGGTAAAACATGAGGTTCACTGTGACCTATGCTCAGAGATACAAGAGGGTGACCATGAGAAAGTGATCAGAAGAAACAGCACATGCTTTGCTTTTTTTCAAGAAGTCCCTCTGCAGCAGCAACATGGGACCACAGTATCACACAGGAAAATCATAAATAGGTTAGCCCGACACTTCAAAAGCTCTCACTTTTTTCTGTTTCTCACTGCAGCCCGGCACTGATGAGACTCTGTGATAAAGGTTCACATTGTACTGAATTATTTACTGTGTATTTAGACCAGCCACTGTGGTTGCATGTAGATATTTCTAGAGTTCTACTGATAAACAACTGAAAATAAACCATTTACATGCCAAATTTATATCATTCAAGTTTCATGAACCTTAAATGCTTCTTTATTTTTTCCCCCCTGAGAGCTAGACAGACGTATCGACACCAGTCTCATGTTTGGGACTGGTAGCTGGGGGCAACAGCAAGCAGCGCTTTCTTTAAAGTTATGAAATGAAAATAAAACAAAATCACCCAACAACACAGACGAAGCCCACTGATAAAGTCACGGCATCATTTACACGAACTAACCAGTTTGTGGTTACATGGTGGAGCATCTTTATTGGTGGTCTGGCAACACCATACTGAGAATGAGACTCAGTGGCGTCATGCCCAGCCGCTGATTACGAGGAAACTTGTTTCATTCTCAACCGTAAATAAAACCATAAGATGTGTTATTCACACCTTTTTTTTCTACAGATTTAACAAACTGGATACGTTGTGTTTATTGGTGAACTTTAGAGTTGCTGCTAGATGGACTTTTAATTTCTATTAATGTTAAACTTTTCCTTTCATCCAACCTGAAGACACCATGAGTGACAAATGACCAGGTACTTGTTTTTATTAAACTACAACATATGCGGCATGCCACAGTTTACAGAAAAACTTGGCTGTCTGAAAATAGAATAAAGTTTTAAGAAGATTTGAAAAATAAAATACATTTTTAAGATGATTTGTTACTATGTTACTTTTTTTTTTCAACAAATATATTTATACTATGTTACTTTTAAGTACCAGGGAAGGTTAACATATGGGAAGAGTCATATGAGAAAATATTAAATATTAAATGACACTTGAATGATACAAAATCTGTCCTGCAAGTAATGGTGAGAACTTGACATTAATGAAATTATATTCAAGAAGAAGAAGAAGGAAAAGAAAATTAAATAAAAGAGGAAATGAGAGCACAATGCCTGACACAACAGAAACATACCATAAAAAATGATTATGTTAACTTTAATGACCTCTGAGTGGGAAGCAGTGATAGTACATTGTGTTTGAACATCAGCAGAGGAAATATTGGTCTAACTGCCTCCTCAATTAAGTATTTACAGGCTATTTATCTTTAGAATCAGGTAGACAACCCTTTAGTAAATAGGCTGTGTTCAAACAAGAAGCACAACCTGAAATGATCACATTATCTATGAAGGATGTAAGGATGTAACTTACCTTCCATCCCAGCAGGTCAGCTAGAGCCAAACAGCCGTCGTCACATGTGCTGATGTGAGCTACGTCTCTGTGGAGAAAAGCCACTATGTTCAAAAACTGGACAGCACTTCTCACCACTTCTTCATTTACAGAGCACATTCACTAATAAAGAGAACAACACAAACTGCCGTCCAATGCAAATCCCATTTCATGTTTTCATCTTTAAACAATCAGTTTTTAAACTGTTGATAAGTGTCAAAGATAGCTGTTTAACAACGTTTCCTTTTTTTAATACCCTTCATCACCAAAAAGAATTTGCTAATTGTAACAGATTGTTGCTGGAACATAAAGAAGAATCAACATCCAAATTTTGCATTGATGTGAAATGACAAAGGTAGTTGATATGTTATATAGCAGCAAGTACGTGACTAAATCATGAACTAGATAATACTTTGGCACCCTCTGGTGGTGCAATTGGAAACTGTATAATATACGTTATTAGTACTTGATGCAGTCTTTTTGGCTGATATCTTATACTTGATATTGGACCGGCACATTTCCGTTGAATACTTTCGGCTTAGATCAGTTTTCACATACAATCAAAGTTGCATAGGGAAGATCAAAGTAAAACAGAAAGAAAGAAGTAGATATATCTCTGGCAGACCTGTACGCCTTGTCTGAGTCAAAGTCCATCCCTCCTCCAAAACCCAGCAGACCAAACAAAGGGTCAGCCTGCAGAGAGGAACACACAAAACAATACTGAACAGAGAATCCATGCAAAACATCTATGTGTTTAATCTTAGGCCTCTAGTTATGACAGGAACAGAGAAAACAGGAAAGATAGACAGAAAACAGTTGATGGAGAGGTAAAGGCTCACCTGCCCTGCCTTCTCCATGTTAATGAGCAGTCTGGGGCAACTTTTTGAAACCCTAAAAGAAATAAAGGGGCAAACCAACAATTACTTGGACAATTCATTTCATTTCATTTAATTAATTCAGCTAAAGATAGTAACAAGAGCTAATTAAAGCACTTAAGGGGAGTTGGGCCTCAGCTTCTTCCTCAGTGACATATTAATGAGAGGAGATTATTGCTGGAAAAAAGCCTGAATCATTGTCACTGCAGGAGAGTCTCACTGGCTGCCAGACTGCATCACAGTGCCAGATTATTATAGCAGCAGTGTGTGTGTGGTCAAAAGAAGCTTTCAAGAAAATGAAACTCCATCTGCAGTACCTGCCGACTAGACCTGCAAACGGTTGGACCTGCAGAGACGTTCCCATGATGATGAGAAGATCACAGCGAGGAAAGTCCTGACAGGTAGAGATAAAGACAGTGTAAAGAGGTAATTTCTGTAAATGTGCTGTATCACACTCTCTTTATACATGCACACGTCTGCAAACCACCCTCGTGCTCACCATCTTCATTGAAGTGAAGAACCGTACAGGTAGATTCTCTCCAAAGAAGACGATATCTGAGTAAATAACAAGCAAGGATGCAAAAGGTACTGAGATATAAGGTGACACAGTCATCTAGCACTCATGTTTTATATGAGAGTAAATAAAAATATGAAAAAAAAGACAAGAAAGTAAATGGTAATAGAACAAAAACCAAACAAGACAGAGAGACAAAGATCCACTAACCTGGTTTGACTAAACTGTTGCACTTGTCACATCGGGGAATGTCATCAGAGAAGATTTTTTCTGTAAGGTAGAAGGAGGAGGTTAATGTCTCCAATGGCTCAAGTCACAAATCAATAATTCCAGGTTCAGCATGTAAAGGCTAAAGAAATCCAAAACCACCTTTCATCCAGTCCAGGTTGTACTCCTTGCGGCAGCAGAAGCTGACACAGTGCGACGTGTAGAATGTTCCATGAGCTTCAATCAGATCGTCACTCTCGAGCCCAGCCACACGCTCCAGGGTGTCAATATTCTGATGAACACACACACATATTGATGTGAAAACAAACACGGAAAGGGGGAAAACAGAGTGTGTGAAGTGAAGACTTAATGTGGATTTGTCTTCTACCTGTGAGTAGCAGCGCCTCAGGAGCCCCTTGTCCTTCAGCAGCTTCATGAAGTAGTGGCAGACTGTCGGCTACACAGCGATAAAAGTTTGCCACAGTGTTAACATCTTTGACTGATTGCACAAAGTTACATTTTTATGCTTAAATATTCTGTTATGCCTTTGATTTCACACATTGATTACGTGTTCAACAACTACTTGATGCCTGAAGTGTTTTGTACCTTAAACTGTCCGGGGTAAAGCTCCTTGGCCAAGGCGAAGAAAGGCTCTGGATGTTTCTGAGAAAAAAAGACAGTTTATATTTCACTGTAGCAACAGCAAAAACTGGCAAAAGAACCGTCTTAAATTATTGACCCAGAGAATCATCGTCATCACTATGAAATTAGCCACAGTGGACAAGAAGGAGTCCATCTGACAGTAAAAAGCCTGGGGTTTAATGTGCAGTGTTTTCAGTTCTGTGTTTTTGTTCCTGAGTTTAGGTTTAGGTCACCACACTGACTGACCGCTCAGAAACTCTCAGTGTCTTTTCTTAGAAATGAAAACTAAGCAATTCTCAGTATTACAGGAGAGCAATACAGAAATCTTCAAACTTTCAAACTGAAGAGTCTTTCACTCACCTTAAAGTAATCTATCTGGAAGATGGCCTCCGGGTAAGGCAGGTTGTATTTCTGCAGGTTTGCATATAGGCCTGTTCCTGGTGAGCGGAAATCTGGGATCCCAGCCGCTGAAGAGGGTTAAAATTTAAATTTAAACAAATCAAAATTTGAAGAAGTATGATATTTTTAAACAGTTTTTTCCTATGATATTCAAACTGAGATACTCACAAGTGGATATTCCTGCTCCAACCATGCAGAGGATGTTTTTGCCTGTGTGGATGCAGAAAAACTTCTGACTTAAATCAATAACAACTGCATTATTTAAACAGGCTCACAGACTGAAATAAATCAATCAATCACAGTCAGAAATAATGGATGAGCTGAGCAGAAGCAGGCAAAGACTCACATTTTCCGCTTTTTATGTATCGTGCCACTCCTTCCAGAGTGAGCTCATCTAGAACTTTATCTGCTGAGCCGATGCCCAGGGTGCTGGAAAAGAGGCTACGCAGGAAGTCCACTGGCAGAAACACAGAAAAGGGGCAGATATCAAGACATTCATGAATAAAGAGAATACTGTTTTTTCTAATAAAAAAATGTAACTAACAAGTCAACTTTAAAAAATAAATTTTTGAAATTACACCCTAATGTTTGCAATACATCTACAGTATGATGGCAATAGTTGATTGCTTTATTCGTTTTTCTTGCTTTCATTCTTTTTATTTATCATTTGCTCATATATATAATGTCCTTTTAGTATTGCTTTAATTATTTCTGTGTTTGTATTCATTTCCTTCAAGTGATGTTTCCTTCACCACGTTTTCTTCTTTTTATGTG
>JAPZDY010000024.1:5285998-5299200 GCA_029783645.1 Ctenochaetus hawaiiensis
TAAATAACTTATCAACATTCATGTAATTAATTCAGCTAATTAGAAATCAACTATATTCAGTTTGTTCGGATATGATGTTAATCATGTGTATTAGGCTTTTGGGAGAAACTTAACAAGCTTTGACCACAATACTAACATACAGTATTATCATCTGCAATAAATGAAACAATGTAAAAAGCCTTTTGTGTCTTTAGATAGGGCTGTTTGAAATCTGATCATTTGCCGACAAAGTTGTCTAAATCACTTTACCGTAAACTGATACTGAATTTGGAAGTGATTTGAGACACAACATTGACTATATGTGGAGACAGCTGTGAGTTCTAGCCTGAGGTTAAAGAGACCAACTGTTGAGGCTTAAAATAGATCATTTAAAACTCATTTTTAATCACTTTAAGCAAAGCTGAGACTTTTCTAACTCTATAAGCAGATGTAATACTGTATCTTTGTATACAAGTGGACCCACTTGTATACACAAATGGCTTTGAAATCAGGGCAGAGGATCAACCAGTGCTTTGAGAAGATCCAGAAAGCTTCAAGGCTGCAGTCAATTTGCAATTCATATCAGGCAGACAATAAATGTGTGAGTGTGTGTGAAGCTGCTGTGTGTGTGCGTGGTATTTGAATGTGTGTGTTAATGCAGAGAGGCGGAACGTGAGAAAAAAGAGAGAGTACAATCTAGAGGAGAAGAATCTGTTATTTTCTCTCATCAAGAAGTGTTACATGTCATGTCATGATTCACTGATTCTTCATATGACTGCTGGCTGAACTCCGCACAGAACAAAATACATCACATTAATGTTTTTATATCATACAGTGCATCTCATACATTGTGACATGAAAACAACTCTGCATCAAAACATTTCTCCTAATGATGCTTGTAGGATATGATCGGCTACACAGATGAATAGGAGTGTAAACAAAGTCAGTCCTCGTCCATGATTCACACTCTCTGTCTTCTCCAATTTCCCAGTCCGGTTCTCCATCCGTCTGCCTTTGTCCTTCACACACAGTTTTGTCTTTGTCCATCCCTCCTCTTCATTTGCTCATTTATTCCCTCTGACATACCCTTAATGTCTTTTCAATTTCCTCTTCCACCCTTCACCCGGACGTGCACCCTCCCATCCCTGCAGCTCAACCTTACTCATCTGCTTCACCCTCCTCTTCATCCCTTTCACTGCCTTGTGCTCTTATATCACTCTAGTTGGATTAATTAGAACTTTGAGTTTATTCTGAGTAATAACACAGAAATTAGCCTCTGCTTGCAAATTCAAAATCACTTATCAGCATCTCTCTCTCTCTCTCTCTGACTCTGTTCATCCCACCCCTCCATGCTCCATCCACGCGTGCCCCATCAGAGCCCACTTTATCATGTTGAAGCACCGAAGTTGAAAGCTAATTAACGAGACTCATGCTTAATACGTGCTCAGCCATGATTTTCATGTCATGAGAATCGGACACAGCAGAATGGAAGGAGCATATAGGATTGCAGCCGTCAGCCTTTCTACCCATCTTTGTCATCCTCTGATGTACTTCATAATCCTCTGTCACCTCCATCTGTCCTTCTTCCTCTATCAGTCTTTAGAGGTTGCATTATTTCTGTGCTCTGGACTTTTTTCCTCTTTCCCTTTGGCCAAAAAACTCATAAAATAAGCCTTGAAAAGCCTTAATTAGAAAATTGAACCAATTTTTCATGGAATGTGTATTTTACAATGTGTTTTCTATGAGGTAAAATATATTTCTGCAATTATAATGGATTTCTTTTGTGTTCACAGGCCTTGTTAGGATCACTGAAGGTCAAAGTAGATTTACTTTTTGATTACATGATTGCCTTTCCTCTCCACTCACCTCTTCATCGTCCATTTCTCGCTCTTCGTCCCTCCTGTAGACTGCAGATTTGTTTGGACAGATAGAATGACTTGTTCTTTAGCCTGTGTATGCTGCTCTTATGATAGATAATAAACAAATCCAGACATTTCTAAGGAGCATATTAAGCAACTCGACTCACGTTTGTGTCTGACCTTCATTCCTCTCGTTCATCTCTTCCTTATTTTTAATGGCCTCTTCCCTCCAGAACAAACAGTAATAGTTGTATATATATTTTTTCTTTTATCATATTTATCTATATATTTAATCTGCCCGTCTATTATAATCACCATTTCCACTTAAGAGAAAATTTTTTAAATCTTGGCCAGATTTTTATTTGTATTTTTATATAGCTGCAATGTTCACAACCACAGCCATCGTTATTATGTCCACTTAACCTGCTTTTCTGCCAATCACAGGCTTGAAATTATGTTGATCTCCTCTAAATGAATGACATATTGAAGGAAATAGCTTTTTCTCAAACAAACTAACTGTACAAAGGTGAAATTGTTTGTTTGTTAAAGCATGCATAAATAGGTTTATCTGCATTGTATACATTAAAGGGCAGGTCCTTCCATCCTCCTTTCCTGTTTACTTGTGTAGACTTTTACCAATCACTGCTCCCCTTCATAGTCCACCTCTTGTCTTTAGCTAAAGCTGTATATTGATTTAAACATTTACCTTAACATTAAAAAATAACACATTTTAACAGCAACAATATTATATTTATCTTTTAAAGAGCTAAATATTTTAGCTTTCATGTTGCCGAACCTTCATTTTTCTCCTCTGCTCATCCACTAAATTTCCATACAGTCTAAACAGTTAAAAATAAGCAAACCAAGAGAGACTGGTCTACCCACTAACCCCCACAGATGATTTATGCTCTTTTATCTGTATATCTTTTGGTGTCAAACAAGAGCACATTCAGTATACACTGACTTCAAAATGAACCCAGCTGAATGCTACAAACATCAGTTGTGTTAATAATGCATGAAGCAGGGAAATTCAATGTAGAGATGTAAAGTAAATGTGTAAAATATACATGATACAACAAAATTCTAATAATGTGCCAATAGAAGCATAAAGGCAGATGACCGTACATGTTCATCTACATATAAATCCACATCTCCAGGCCTCTAAACTCACGCACACACACCATCTGCTGGATGAGACTGAAGGTGTTCACTTGTGACAGACAGTGGAGTCGGACTGTGGCGCTGTGTTGTCCTTGCTGACGGCCTGTAGAGAGTCTCGGTGATTCAGAGAAGCTGGAAGCCCACCATATGTGAGAGCAGACGGCACAGAGAAAGTCAATTACTTATGCCTTTCTCTTTTTTTTTTATCATCTGTAATACATTAACATATATACGTCGATTTGAACAGTTTCTATTAGTATCTATAGGGACTTGTTTCACCTTTGTCTTAGAGTTCAGGTCGACCCCACATGAGTCTCATTAATAGTTCTCCCAGCTCTTCCTGACATTCAGTTTTTTTTCCTGTTGAAGAGGCAGCTGACTCATCTGTCCATCTGTCTGCCCATCCAGTCTGACTTCCATCTGCCTGAAGGGGAAGAATTATTGATGGCGCTTTGACTTATAGCTACAGCCAAAGTCAGATGACTAACTGCTGATGCCAACAGTGAAGTTACAGAAAGCGAAAGTGACAGCCAGTGTCCTTACGTTTTGACATCTTAAAGGAGGGAACACTTTGTTCAAAAGAGAAAGCCACCACATATCGACCATTAAGGAGAGAGAAAATACTAGAATAGATGATGTGCAATAACAGTAACAGTCAGAAACAGGAGATTATGAGCTCTGTGTCAGCTGTGATTTCACATAGATGCCACGTATCTCTAAAATTTTTATCCACGTTGCAATGAATATGAGCAAATTAGCAAATTGCCAATTACAATTTTATTATTTTTTATTAACACAATGTATAGAAGAATACAACTCTCATATTTGTTTGTTAAATACCTGAGAATCCAGAAAATCTGGGTAAGAATAGTTTGGGACATAATCACAAAAAGACCAGTGATTGTTTTAATATTTTGGGTTAGTGCAGATTAATAGATAACATATGAGACGCAACACGTTAATCATTGAGATTTAGATGTGCTCATGGGTGAATTTAATTATCTTCAGACAAAGTCAAGCTACCCCATTTCAAGTCGTTGTGCTAAACTAAGCAAACCAGTCCCTGGCTTTTGCTTCATATTTATTATGCAAACTAAGAGTGGCATCAACCTGAGCATTAATATGCTGCATCTGGGCCCCATTGTGATGCCCCACAGAAAGAACGGCATGTTATGAGTTTCTGGCTTTTCTGAAACAAAGGAAAGGTTTAATCTACAAGGTCCTTTTACTTTGATACTCTAAATACACTTAGCTTATAATGATTGATGTACGTAAGTACTTTTACTGATTATTGTTGCATTGCTACTATCACTTAATATCTTCCACTACTGGTTCTTTCATTATTCCCTTTTTTTCTGCCAGCTCTTGTCCTGTAAATGTAATAAATTCCTAACCTGATCTGTCTGTTCTGAGGTTGTATCTGAAAGTTCCAGTGGAGAGGGGTTTTCCCATCACGTTTTTGTCCCATTATTCATTCACCAGGTTGAAATGTATTAAATTGTACTGAGTAACCTCATCTTTCCTGGCACAGCCTGTAGCTCCAGCTTCCCAAGATTTTTTGTCCAAGCCCAATCCCTCAGTTTACCCTAAACAAAGTGACAGGGGCTTGAGATGCTGTGAAAGTAACGGATTGGAGCCTCGGTAATGATCTTTAGTGGTGAGGATTATATAAGGAGAGTGTGTCATGTAGATGGATGGTGTGTCTCTCTGGTTTGTGTATAAGTGGTGGTAGAGGAGGAGGAGGAGAAGAAGGGTATTTAAAAGAGGAGAGGGATGGTAGCATGCACGTGCAGTTGTGTTCAGATATATGGGCATGTCTGTATATATTTGCTTGTCAGTATCAGTGTAAGTCTGCATGCCGCTGTCTTTTTGAAAGCACTTAGCAGACAGAGTCCAGTGGCCCTGGAAAGAGCTCCTGTCTAGTGTCCATGGTCCCTCTGTTCCTGTGCATTACGTAAGGAAACACTGGGGCCTTATTTATAAAACATGCTCCTGGACTTTATCCTGGATTTCATTGTGCATTTCAATCTTTTCAACAACTGTGATAACAAAGAAATAAGATATCTGTTGCAGACATGCAAGGCTGCACTGTGCAAGGCAGCTTTATTTTTAGCTTTTGCTAGGTGACTAAATTTGAAAAACCAGGATAAATCCTAAATATAGCAAAATAAGATTACAGCATGTGATCCCTTTGGAAATACTCCTCTGATATCACTGAGAGTAGAAAAAGAGATCAAAGGCAATGCAAAAGTCTATTAAAAAGCTGTTTCTTAATTTGGCTTGCACAGCTATAATTTGAGTTCGTTTTTTTGCTTTAAATTACTGTCACATTAAAACTTTTTTTTAATTAAATCATGGCCCCAGGACAGATTTAGATTTAGCATGAATTAGTACATTTCATCAACAGCCCATTGTGTATTGGCACTACAGGAGGGAGGTGGTACAATGTAAAGCCTAAATGGCACTGACAGCACAGCGGAAACAATAGAGACCTTTTGTTTTACATCAGTGACAATTATTACTATTGTCAAAAGGTCATTGTTTAAGAGTACAGTTAAAAATCTCTAAATGAGATCAGGAAAAAAGCTCACAAATCACAGGAGTTGATTCATATTCATGACTGAAGCAGTATGCAGTGTAAGTGCCTGCTCAAGATGTTTAGAATCAGGCTGCTTTAAAGGGCATGTCAGGTTGAATATGCCATATTTACGCAATGCATTAAAACCTGCCATTTGAAGCCTGTGTAACACCATGAAGGTCACATAAGAGGATTTCCTAAGATAAGCAAGCTTCTTTCAAAATGGCTCCTTTCATGTACAATGTAAATGTCATGATACACTTTTCAAAGTCACTCAACATAACAAAAATTCAGAACAATAATTCAGAGGGAAAATGTTAAATATTGCAGTCACGAGGCTTCCATGTGACAACAGAAGGTACAGTACAGTATCATTGGAGGCTTATGCACTGTGTAAATATTGTAATGGGACCTGGCACGTTGTTCTGTTTACATTTCGGTTCCAGGTCCATGATGAACAGCTTGTGTATTGCCCGTTATTTCACCACAAATTATAAAATTTTGTCTCTGCCAACATGAACTTCCTTTAGTTTATTCTTTGGCCTCCAACAAATCCTGATGGAGATGCTTTCTGATGCTTCACATCCTCCGTACATAATAAAATGTTAGTAACTGCCTTGCATATTTTCCTGTGCATAATAAGTTGTAGAGATTATTCAGAATGCATGTTTTAAAATACCACAATGTGTACAGTGTTATCAGACCCATACAGAGTTTGGAAGCAGTTTATTAAAATACCAACCAGAGAATCAATAATTTAACCTTTATGACACATGACTTTTTATTCAAATTAGCATTATATCAGTTTGATGCTGTATTTATATCAGCTGAACAGATCTGTTCCTCCCACACCTCATAAATAATTTGAAATCATTAATAGTCAAACACAGACAAAGGAATTACAAGATAAAAGCTTTCATCATTGATCTGTCAGAGACTATCAGGGCTTCACATCCGTGGGTCTACAGATGTTATTTTTAATATCCTCACATCCAACTTACAAAGGTTTTTGTGTTGCTAAATACAAAACAAACTGTTCGTGGAGCCTCTCAACAGCACAAAATATCCCTAAATATACTGTAACATTTCTAACTTTGCCATGTTAGGCTATTGATGGCAATTAGCAGAGTGACTTGTGAGGAACCCAATAGCTTGTACCTAATAGTTTTAGCCTTGGAATGCTC
This sequence comes from Ctenochaetus hawaiiensis, assembly GCA_029783645.1. Lineage (NCBI taxonomy): Eukaryota > Metazoa > Chordata > Actinopteri > Acanthuriformes > Acanthuridae > Ctenochaetus > Ctenochaetus hawaiiensis. The sequence goes on from JAPZDY010000024.1 coordinate 5,292,760, forward strand.
TTTACTTTGAGCTCTTAAGTGTGTTATGTACATCTCACGTAATAGCTGTATGTTGCATAGATTTGTGTGTGTGAGTGTGAGTTGACAGGGACTTTGGTTCAGTAGAGCTTGAGGAGTTAGCCAGACATCGCCTGGACACTGTGTCATGCATGAGGACGTGTTTGTCTGTTTTTGTGTGTGTGTGTGTGTGTGTGTGTGTGTGTGTGTGTGTGTGTGTGTGTGTGTGTGAACCCTTCATGTGAGGTTCAACGATGCTTCTTTTGTGTGCATATATTAGATGTTTGTTCAAGTGTGTCCAGGCCGCTCCCTTCGGTGATGCTTCATAATGTCTGGCATTATGTGCTGGTAATGTATGTGTGTTTGTGCTGGTAGTCAAGGAGGGCGCCTGGGAGGACTGGTGTTTGATTGGCGCGTGCTGCCGAGATCTGCTCCTTCCTGTTAGCGTACGCATCACTTCCTCTCACCCTGCCCAGAGCTACTGCCTCGCCGTCTCACAATCACTCTGACACGATTCCCTCTCCTCTCCTTATTTTTTCTTCGTCTTCTTGTGACTTACTGTCCTCCTTACTTTGTGTTTTTTATTGTCTTGCTCTTCAGGCTTTGTTAAAGTGCCTCCTGCATCTCTGCTTCCATTTCACTCTTTATCCTCTTTCATTTTTCTTTTATGTTTCCACTTAGCCTTGTTTTGCCATCCTTCTTTCCATTTTAGTTCCACTATTATAGTGCTCCTTTTCCCCCAAGTCTTTGTCCATTTGTCTCTCTCTACTCTCCCTCTTAACTCTCAGAAGGCCACTTTTGTTTTAACAACTTGACAGCCAGTTCATCATCCTCAATGAAGCATTTCTTTGCCCCTCGCTCCCTGTCTCTCTTTCTTTCAACTACTCCCAACTCCCTCCCTAACCTCCTCTATCTCTTTCCATATCTGCTCTGTATTCAATCCTGAAGCAACTCCCTTTCTTCCTCTTTTCCCTCTTCCTCTCCCTCATCCTTGTCTTCTCCTCCTCCTCCTCAGCTGCTCTCCCTGAAGACAGAGCAGACGCAGCCAGGCAGAACAGCCAGCATGTGCCCATGTTCTCTTACTCCAGCTCTGTGGATGCAGCATCCCTCTTAAACCTCTCAATTTCTTCCTCCATCACCCTATTTTTCTCCCCCATACTTCATTTTCATCAGCATGTAATTTTTTAACGGCAATCACACTCTTTCTTAAATTTTCCTCAATTTCCTTCCATCATATTTCTCCTTCTTCCTTCATTCCTCCTTTTCTGGAACTGTGCTCCTCCTCTGCCTCCTTCCCTTTTGCTTGCCTCCAGGCTTCATCCTTGGTCTTTGCATGTCTCCTCTATCCCTCCTCTCTGCTAAACATTGCCTGAGGCCATTTTTTGTTTCTGTCTTTCTCAGGCTCTCCTCTCTACTCTCCTTCCCTCTGTGTTTTTACCATAATCATTAAGGCTTCTTCTCTTTCTCCACATCTTTGTTCCCCTTCTGCTCAGTATTAAACCAACTCTCCACCGATCCTTCTTTTTGTTCTGCTCAGTTTTTACTCCTTGATTCTCGTCATCACCTCCCTCTTTCTCATGCAGTTTTTTTAATCACTGTCACATATGGGTTTACGTTTATGCTAATGACTTTTGCCTCCTTTCTTTGCCCACAGCCCTGTCACATCTTGTACAGCAGCATTTCGAGGGGCGGTTGCTCAAAAAAAAAAAAAAATGAGAGTAGGCTCATTTAAGTAAGACATAGGGAGGCAAAAAACACCTTTAGGAGTCAAGTAAATGTGTTGGAAGTGGCTTCTTATACTTCAGTCATGATGATTCAGCTGTTATCTGGCTGCTGATTTAAAACCAGCTGCCTCTGTCGCCTCTCTTTAAGGTCACTGTCACTGCAAACAGTATGTAACACCCAGCATGAGCTTCATTCATCTCGTCCAACCATAGTGAACAATTAGCTCGCTACAGTATTATCAGCTTCTTTGTTGGCCTGAAGGCATTATATGCTATCTGATAACATTAATGTCAGTTTTTCACTAAGGTCAGTGCAAGATTTAATGGATCTATTTGTAGAATATGGCAAAACAGGTCCTCTTTCAGAGTCTGACATACCTAAATGGACAAACCAATCCCTGTTTTTATAGATTGACACTTGGAAGGAGAGGGTGAGCGGAGAGATGCAGTCCGCAGCTTCACCACTAGATGTCAATAAATCCTACATACTGGACCCTCAACAAACTGTAATTGATCGAGGCAACATTTCAGTGCCCAATCAGTCCAAAAAGCAAAGTAAACAAAATAAATGTCTCCTATTGTGGGATTTAAATGACTACTGTTGGTTGTGGCTAATTAAATTTGAGCCAGTAATGAAAATTAAGGCTCCATTGGTTCATATTTGGCACAGAACTGCAACTAATGAGATAGTTAACAAGATAGTTTGCATTTGGTTGACCTAATTTTATGAAGATCAATTCATTTGCGATAATGAGATCTGTAGCACATGGCTGCCACGTCTCCTCTCATGATTCTCTCTATTCAGGTGCTGGTTTTGGCTCAGGATTGACTGCCACGTATGATAATGTGATGATTTATCTTACCATGTTATTAATTAAACTCCAAAATTTTATCATTTGTGAGTGCATAATCAAACACAAATACACCTGCACTCAGTGTGCTCTTAACTAATTAACTGATAAGGGGAACTTATTAAGGAAAAGTCACAGTACGATCTTAGTTTCAGGCAAACTTACTAACTAATTAGAACTGAATAACCTACTTAAAGTCCCTTTCCCCTCAAATTTGCTAAGCTCGTAGTTTTTTGACTTGGTTTTCTGAGCTTAAAAATAAACTTTAAAGTAATTTTAGTAACTTTTCAATGAGAAGGGAGGACTAAATGTTTATTTTTCTCTTTGAAAAATATCAGACACAGATTATTTGTCTGAGGAAAATATTAGTCGGGAGACAATCCTTAAAATTAGAACAAATAACAAAACATCTTGTCTCTAGTGTCTGCACCAGCAAACCCTCCTGCTTTATGAACAACCTTTTAACCCCTTAGCAGGAGCTTTTGTAGGACAATATTCACATTTGATAAACATAAAAAACCAATAGACTTACGCAACTTCATACGCTAACTTGATTTCTCAAATCTCACTACAATCCCATACAGGTTAAAAGTTCACAGTGATTATCTGGGATGCCTTCAGAAAGTAAATCAGGAAGGCTTTGTGTGGATGAGGTGCAGACCCCCTGAACCATGAACTAAGGTCCTGCTTCTATTATCATTAGACTGTTGATGAATGACGGAGCTGCATGCAGAGGCTCACTGGGTGATTTCACCGCTGCCTGCTGTATTGATCCCTGCTGGACCAAGGCGCTTTTTTCGGTAATGACCGTGGTGTCTTGGATGATAGTTGCGGTGATGGATGTGATGATGAAGAAGAAGAGAGCAGTGGCTGTGGTAGGTGAGGAGGAGAATGCTCATGAGGAGGATGATGAGCAATGATAGTGACGATGAAGGCTGCTGTGGTAATGATAATGCTATAGATGGCGCAGCAAGGGTGGATGGCTCTGATAATGGTGTTGGCGTGAGGAAAATAATGATGCTCCTTGTGTGTGTGTGTGATCGCATGCCATGAGAAATGAAGGTGGTAGTTATGCTAAAGGATAAGGGGACAATGATGATGATGGTGAATATGAATCCTGTTTGTGTGTGTGTGTGTGTTTTAGGAAGTGACGCTGAGCAGCCAGCCATCTGTCGGCAGATTAATCCTGGCTGTGCTTAGAGATATTACCGGCTGGCTTATCGCCGTGGCAACAAGCCTTCAATCCCAGTCCAGCGCAGCCACCATGTGACCTCACTGAGGAAGGTGGGTGGGGGGTTGCACACACATGCACACAGATGCACACACACACACAGAAACACACACACACGTGCACACAGCAGATCACACAAAGGTTTGGTAATATGATGCATACATGCGTGCATATATGGTGTTTTTTTCATACACATGCACACACACTGCAGCATTCAATGAGAAGGGGGGTTAAGAGAAGAAAATGACTGCTTTAACTCACACAAACACACAATCAGACACACACGTGCTTTCTCTGCTCTCATCAGTGCCATGGTCTAAAGGTTTTAATCCTGCTGAAAGGTTTCAGTGTCACCTATTGAGTTCAGAAATGTCATTACGCCAACCAGCTGGGCTGCACGCAGCTCTCTGCAAATATTGTTTTCAGGCAGCTATATATAGACCTGTATCAATATGACTTGTGGCCACCTTTGTTCAGTTTCCTTCACACTGCAGAATGCCTTTTTATTTCTTAATTTCCCATCAAATCCACACGTTCAAATATCCACCCACTCCCCTTTTTCTATACACACACATATCACATGGTACCAGGGACAACACACACACACACACGTACTGCATGAACACACACACACTTTCAGATCATAAATCAACACGCATGAGGCCAGCTCAGGCTTGATGTAACATTCAAGGTTTTATTCAGTCTTTACATACAGTACACCAGTCAGAAATATACAGTGAACCTTCGGCGAAGGTCCGTCATGTAACACCATTAAATCTGCAGCGTGAAACGACAGATTTCTAGATGAAGGTTACAAAGCGTGAAGTGTGTTTGAGTGTGTTTGTCAATCGTTCCTGTTTTCAGTCCATGCTTTTACATCCGTATAGATGTCACAGTAGAAGCTATGCTAAAGAAATACACGTCTTGAGGGCTAATATACTTAACTTTTTTCCCTTTTCTGATCCTTTAATTAATGATTACCACCATAAAATGCCAAATATTGGCTAAATTTGACATGGCTCCCCCACTCCCCTGACAGGTCACCATTCAGATACAGATTACAGATTATATGATAACGTAAGGTCGACCGGGTGCCTGATCCAGAGGTGCTGGTCATGGAGGGCAGTGGAAAGGTAAGAGGCAGACCTGAGGTTTGCTCTTCCTCCATCCTACTTTTTCATGATCCCCCTTTTTCCAATCAAACTCAATAAATCAACGATCTGGAAATTGCTGAAATGTAGACCTATCTCAGGTCCTAATCCTCCATAACCCTGCTGCCAGTAGGTGGTTGCAGAGCTGGTGAGAGACAGATATTTGGTCAAATCCGGATGTTGGTTTAAATTCCACCATGTCTGTATCTGCCACTCAGTGTAATTAAAGGCAGTAATCGTGATTGATATCATGACGGATTATTGAGAGGTTGAGAGGTCCTTCTCTGTACCCTGAAATGGTCATAATCCAGCCCGCAGGACAGCAGCACCAGTATCAGACAGGGCTGGAGGGAGGAGGAGGGGGGAGCTTTGATTTCGGAATGAAATGAAAATTGAAGCTGAACATCTGGATGAAAGGAGCATTAAAATTTTTTCTCATTCCTTTTTTGCACAGTAAAAAAACAACAAAAAACTTTTGAACGAGATGTCTAATTTTTTTTTATTCAAATTGAAAAAAAAATGATTGCCTAATTTAATACATATGAATGTGATTAATCATGGCCTGGGAGTGCAAATTGTACCCATTCAATATGCACTAAGTCAAGTTTAAAATCTCTTCCTTTTTTTAAATCTATGGCTTTTTTTAGTATCTAATAAGTAAGAAGCCCTTTGATGTATAAGAGGGGCACTTCCAAAAACTTACTAAAGGGCCACCAAACAGCCCTTAGCACTGCCTACATAATGTGATAACTAAATAAATCTAAAAGTCCTTTCAGCATCAGTATAAAGAGTAATGTAGTAGATCAGCGGGCTCTGTGTTAATGGATGAAAAAGCTCAATTACGTGCTGCATTCCTGAGGATTCAAATTGTTTGCTACTGTTTCTGCAGCACAATGTGGAGACTCTAATGAAAACAATGTCTGGGCATTTGTTGCACATGTATTTAATAACAGTCAGGAGTTAGAGTTTGATTTTAATGGAGACCTGCATTGCTACATTACCTGGTATGTAGGGCAGTTGTGTGCTGAGGACAAGGGAATGTATCTGAATCAATGTTTTTGGTAAAATGTCCAACCTCAATAGCACCAGCAGGTAAATAATCTGACTTGAAGACAAATTTCTTGGCTGGGCTCTACAGCACGAGTTAAGATGGTAAATGGAAAGTATGCTGACGTGTTGTAACATCATTTATATAAAAGCTCTTTTACGTACGAACAGCATTTTCTTTTTTTAGAAAATATTAGCTAAAAGATCAGCATCGTTTTCTTTCCTGAGTCTGCTGTCAGAGTTTTGTACCAGAATATGTTGTCCATGAGGAACTTCACTGAGGATTTAATCATTTTAACACTTAATAAAGAGGCTGTGATTTGCAGGTTAGTTACACATTGTGCTAGGGACTAAACCCTGGAATGTTGCGGTGTCAGTCTTTAACCTATACCCTGTGTTTTACAGTCGTTTGGCGGTTTTGCGTATAAATTAAAACATAC
>JAPZDY010000024.1:5359197-5369675 GCA_029783645.1 Ctenochaetus hawaiiensis
TTAACTTGTAGGTCACTGAACTGTTGTGCTGTGGCAATTTTAAAAAATAAAAAAAGAGAAGAAGAAGCTGTGCTGTAAATGTGGTCCAAGTCAAGGCCTGTCGAACAGTTTCAGCTCTATTTAACAAATCAGAGAGACATGGTTTCTATGTAACAACACTAGTGAGTCGTCGATAAAATGATGCATTCAGCTTGTGACAGGTTTGTTTACGCAGGTTCACTTTAAAATCTCTTGTCATCAGTAATACGGTTTTTAAATCATAGCAGTTTTGTCTCTAATCCACTGATCTGGAGAATTAAAGCTGATGTTTTTTTCTTACTGATTTGATTTTTATCTTACAAACGTTTTACACAGCCACTCCTCGATTTCAAGGCTGATTCTCTGTGTTGCTTTCTGTTAAAAAAATACTGTCATTTCTTTGTTACAATCACCAAAACAGACATTATTACAGCTGATTAGTTGTTCAACAGATACGATTAATTGATTTCTGTGTCCCGAGGTCTCTTCCTCCCTCTCAAAACACACCAAAGGTAATCTGGGGTCATTCACCTTGCTTTTGATTTCTCACTTCTTCCCCCTGTCCCCCCCCTCCCTCCCCCACCTTCCCATTTTCTTGATATTTACAAGACCTGGAACTTCCAGGAGCTCTGGTCTTTGTAGTCCAGACAGTCAGTGGCATTGAAATTGAGCTTCCAGGCAGATTGATCCTTGTAGTCTAGACAGTCGACGGCTCCAAAGCCCAGCGAGGCGGCCGTGTATCCCTGGGAGGACAGTGAGGCGGGGGACTGGCTGAGGGGCCCCCCCATCGAGGAGGCTGTGATGGGGCTCAGGGCGCCTCCGGTGCCCGACAGCTGTGGGTGCATGGGGGACAGGTAGGAGCTACAGTCCAGACCGGTGAAGTAGGAGGAGGAGCCTGCGTAGCTCTGGCTGTAGGCTGGAGCCTGGGTGTAGGTCATGGGGTAGGTGGAGGTGCGCTGCATGCAGGGGGTGGTGGAGGCAGACAGGGGGTCTGGCAGCGGTGAGATGGAGGCTGGGCTCCAGATGGACACGGTGGCGCTGGCAGAGCTGGAGCTGGGGGTGATGGCGGTGCCTGGAGGAGGGGGTGGAGGGCTGTAGGGTCCATTGGTGGGGTTGGCACTGGCTTCAGTGTTGGCCTCGCGAGCAGGGGACGCCTTCTTCTTCGGGGGTCGTGGTTTGGACTGACCCGTGCTCTGCTGCTGCTGCTGGCGGCACTTGGCACGACGGTTCTTGAACCAAACCTGGAAAACAGCAGGGATGCATCAGAGGGAAGGTCCATTAAAAAATTAGCACTTTATTATTGAATGCAATACTATAAAACACATTTTTGGACTTCATATGTAGCTTGAGAAAACTTTTTCTCAAAAATTTCTCTCTATAAATCTTCCTAAATCTTGCTTTTTACTGAAACAATTAATGCCTAAACAGTTCTGAATATTCTGTGTTATGAAGTGTTACCTGGACTCGGGACTCGGGCAGATTAATCTTGAGGGCCACCTCCTCCCTCATGAAGATGTCTGGGTAGCGAGTTTTGGCAAACAGAGCCTCGAGGATGTCCAGCTGTGCGCGTGTGAATGTGGTGCGCTCCCGACGCTGTTTACGCGGGGTGCCTGTCAAAAAAAAAAAACATAAATTATTATTATTATTATTATTATTATTATTATTATTATTATTATTATTATTATTATTATTATTATTATTATTATTATATAACTGCGACAACCATATGATTTCTTTTCAAAGGTTAAACACTAAAATATTCAGAATTTCAACAAAATTCAGCGGGCAAATATACTGGAGATAAAATAAGTTTTAATCGAACTTAGATTAAATAAATGTAACGTAAATCCATAATTGATGCAGGCTATTTATAAATAGTAAAAAACTCAACGAAAAACATTGGAATTGGTCTTCGTGATGAAATGGTCTGAATGATCTGACTTCTTTGTCTTGAATTACAAATTTAAACCCAGATCTACGCTTCAAAAACTGCCCAAATATTTACAGATATTACTTTACAGGAAAATGTCTCACAAAATATAGAATGAAATTAATAATTTTCACTCTTTTACATTTTTTTCATCGAACTCTATCAGCATCTCATGTCGAACACCAGAAGAAATGCGGCGTTTTATTTGGATCGAATAAAATTATTCAGACTGACGGGTCGTATAGTTTTATCTTTCATAGTTGAATACAAAAGGTGTAGAAACGAAATCTGTAGCAAAAATATATAAAACTGTCTTAACAGTTCGTCAACTCAAGCTCTAATCTGTGTGAAGAAGGCCAAGATGCGGGAACACGCCTCCTGGCTTCGGTGCCAAAGCTCGGCATCGTTTTCATTCAAACTCCCCTCTCAAGGATGACAGATGCTCATCAAGTCGATTTGAACAATATAGGAAGTGTTCATTCATGAAAAAAACATTATGGCTCAAAATAAAATACAATGAGCATCCTTTTGTAAATAGGTTACATGATAAGAGCAACAGATTGGATTCTGTTTAATGTTAAGTCTGTGTGAGAACAGGTTGCGTTTCTGTTCACACACATTTTTTTTATTGTTTTTTGACTCTATAATCCGCTGCTCTTATAGGTCAAGTGAACACATGTTCCGAAGGCTGAAGAATCAGACATCTTTTTATGCTCATCACACAACACTTACATTTAAAACGACACACAAGGGAATTTTGTCGTTGACTGATCATTTTACGCAAAAGAATCAACACTTTCTATGAAATATTTCAATTTCTGCACATCCAGATAAACTTTTTTGCACATGAAACGACATTTAAAAGACAAATTTAAATTTTTGGTGAAAGCAAACAGTCATAAGTCAGATGTCAGTACTTACTGGGGTATCCAACGGCGGCGGAGTGGAGCAGATCCATGCCCGGGCCGGACAGCGTTAACCCGTTCACGGCGTAATGGGGTTGCTTAATGTAGGACATCATGCCTCCTGCCGGCTTTAAAACACTCCCTCACTCCCTCACTCTCTCTCTCCTTCTCTCAGACCGGGGGCCGGGTCTCCTAGCTAGTCTCCAGAGGGGTGTCTCTCTCTCTCTCTCTCGCTCTCTCTCTCTCTCTCTCTCTTTTTGTCTCTCTCTACCTCTCTCGTGTTTTTTTCTGTCACTCCCTCCCTCCCTGTTTTTCTTTTACCCCTGGTTGTTTGTCACTTTGTTGTTGTTTTAGAATTTTTTTCTTGCTACTCCTCTTTATCACCTTTGTGTGCTGCTGTAAACAGGCACCTGTGTCTCTGACTGTAAAAATCACGCCTTTTACACCTGTGTTAACCTGATGCGTAAAAACACAGCCGATTCAGAGACCGGTTGTGTTTTCTAAGCTTCTTCTAGTTCAAAAAAGTAGGAAAAATGAACTAAAAACAATCCAATACTACAAATTAAGACACCGGTTTTAAAATGATGAAGGCTTACTAAACAAAACAAGTGCTATGACGCAGTTTGTCCATCCAAGTCGTGCGTAATTGCGGTGCGCACCGACGTCTCCAGGTGAAGGGCACCAAAAGCAGCAGTTCCAAGACAGGTCTGCCGTCTGCGGTCTGACGGGTGCTGATGAGCGCAGGGGCCCCTGACGGTACCTGGTCCCTGAGGAGAGTATCTGGATCTGCAGAGTGGACAAATGAGGCGAGCAAGAAGAGGCTGGCTAATTAGAAGTAACTTCTTACCCAAGTAGACACACAGAGCCCTCCCTCTCTCTCTCTCTCTCTCTCTCTCTCTCTCTCTCTCTCTCGAGCGCGCTCGCAAAAACGCGCACACTTATTCTGTCATTATTAATGTTGGCCCTTTAGTGTTAAATATAAAGTGTTTGGGACAATGATTACAATACAAGAAAATGCTTCTTAAAGAGTTTCGAGGTTAAGCCTTCTTCAGTTCTCTTATTATTACATTTATTAAAACGTTTATGCTGTCATCCAAATTTTTGTCCCTGTTGCAGCACCGTTACTGACACCTGTTGATAAAAAGCCTGCTTACAATTACTAAAGATTATCTTTTTAAAAACGCAATTATTGAGACAGAGATAAATTAAGACAGAGAAAGGAGGTACAGGTTAATAAATGTACTTTTTAAGCTCCATTCATATAATTATGGCACATAGGAGGCCGACTTCTTGTCTAATGTATGAGAATCCCATGACCATCTTTGTCTTTTTTTTAAATTCTTTTTCGGGTTTTATTGTGTAAGACATTTTTCAAATTAGCTTCCTAAAATAATTGGGCTTGAGTGTGGAAACAGAGGTAGAGCAACGGAGAGGTGGGGAAGGGGGTAAAGCTACAGGCCGGATTAAAAGCAGCACAAAGACCGCGTTGTTCTGCCATTAAATCCCTTTCTGATCCCCAACATGCTCCCTCCGACCCATTCATCCATTCATTCACTATAATAATAATAATAATAATAATAATAATAATAATAATAATAATAATAATAATAATAATAATAAAAGCGGGGATAATTTTTGTAGTATACATATAATACGTAGGCTACATTATTTTAATATCAGTGTACCAAATTATAAATACTAACAATGTTAAACCAACATTGTTCTGTACTTGAAACAATTTAATAACAACAATTGTCCACTTTAATAAGATGTTAAATAGGCCTACTTTATTTGCACTGAAGCAACGTAATTAGATCAAAAGTAGAAAAATATAATTTATTCTTTAAGGCAATAAAGACCCGAAAAGACTGCATGTTCAAATATTAACCAGACTTGTGTGCTCTCTAGACTCAATTTCGTTTTATCTTATTTTCTAAAAAACAGTCTCGCGGAGGCCTTTTTTGCAGTCAAACAAATGCACAGAGTGAATATTTGAGTCGCGTCTCTGGTCTGGTTTGGCCTGTGCCATCCTCCGCTGCGAGACAATTTCACAGTGTCCAAAGCCGATTCTCTGCGCTTGTTAATTGAATCGGATTTCTTATAGTTTAAAATCCACACACACACGCAAGCACGCACGCACACACACAGACCCATGTCGCTACAGCCCAAACTGTATAAGGGGTTTATCTAGCTCTGTAAAGCCAAAGCGGAGATATAAAGACACACACAGAGCGACAGAGAGACTTTAGAGGCATTGAACGTTTCTAAATAAAATGTCTTCACCTGCTCAGGTAACCGTGTGTGTAGCTGTTTGACTGTTGGCCTGTGTGTGCCTGTGTGTGTGTGGATACCGCCTGGTGTCTCCAGTGGACGTCTCACCTGCTCTCATCCAGGTACGCTTTGTTTGTTTGTTTGTTTGTTGACTGATGTTTTGTTGTTGTTGTCAGCTTGAACTAAACTAACTACCAGCAGGCCCTCGGGCTCGTGGGGAGTCCTACGACAAGAATGTCTCGAGACCTCCAACTGACAGAAAGAGAGAAAAAAAACGGCGGGAAAAAAGAGACCGCAGATATGGCTCAGAGCGCGCGACACTACGCGCAACACTATGGTGCACGCGCACTCCTCACGCAACTCCTTCCGTTCGATTGTTGCGTTTGTATTTTATTTAAACGCAACAACCGAACATACATATTAAACTCACACTAAAAGTTTTTCTCATTTTAATTATTTTGTTTATCTAAAAAATTAAAAACAAAATAATTAATTAAGCTGAGGTTTTAAGTTAGACCCATGTTTTTTTTAGCTATGATAAATGGCTGTTTTTGTTCGTTTCAGTCTATTTTGTTTTATTTTAATTATTTTAGTAGCAGTTTACGTTTTTTAAATACTAGAAAAAAGGCTGAAGTGAGATAACAACAAGGTGAAAAAACTCTTAGGACTAATCGGTCAATTTTTTAGATTAATTAATGATCAACTGACCGAAATACATTTGTTCATTTAAATAAACTTCCTTAAGTTTCATAGACACAAGGCCTAGATGGTTGTCATGTAAGTCAATATGATACATTTATGATACATTCTCTGGCTCTTTATGTGGCTTTAAAAGTAACATTGTAACATTGTAAATTATTGGTAAAAAATAAATTGTATGTGGTTGAGAAACTGCTCAGTTTGTTACAATGAAAATGTTTTTAGGCCTGATACATTTTCTGAGAGGCCCATTGTGCAAATCAGATTGTAATTTACTGTAGACTGAAAATACTGAAGTTAAATCTACACTAAACCAAATGCAAAAGTACTGTCACGGAGTCTAAGTTGCACCAAAGATGGCATTTTTGTTTTTTGTCACCCTTTATTTTAACATCACTTTGCCCTCCATTGAATGGTTTAAATAGTTCTTTGCTGCAATCATATTTCTCATAAAACATCAATTTGCAGGGACAATACTGATGAAGTTTGTCATCTAGTTTATTTAGTTTTATTAATCAAATTCATTTACTTTTGTTTTTTAAGTAGTTTAGTATGAAAAGCTCATTTTGAAATTTAACTTTGATGCCTTTTTTATATAACCATATGCATAATTGTATAGGGTCAAGATAAGGGTATATTAATTCTCTTTAAAAACAAGATTATGTTTTTATTGTTGCTTGACATGTGATGTTTTGGGTTGTTTGTGTGGAAATTGCTGAACGATTAAGGACTGCTGGTAGTTTGGCTGCACTAGGACCCAGAGCAGACGCAAATTAAGGACAACCAGCACATAAGAGGCTTAGTGCATCTAATCTATACTCCTACACACACACACACACACACACACACACACACGCACACAGGGCATTTCATAAACATCCCATTTTGAAACAAGCATGCATCCACGTCCCCAAAGGCAAACCTAGCCATTGTATTTTCATTTAGTTTTCATTTTCTCTAAACTCTTTTATTCCCCTCGTTGACCTTAAACTTCTATCACTTTGTTGGAGAACATTCGCCCATATGCTCCACTATTTGTCTCATCCCATTTCATTAGCAAACGTGTATCCATGCGTCCTTCAGTGAACTAGGAGGTAGAGAGCAAGCTCATTTATTCCAGAAAACTACTGTAAAAAAAAAAAGAGAAAACCACTCATACGCTCTTCTTCTTCAATCTGTGTGACACTGAGTGTTTCATCAGCCTGTTTTAATATTCAATCAATTGTACAACCACTCAGACAGATGAATGATGAAAAAGGATTTCAAATTGAAATTGGAATGAAGTTTGACTCAGATTTAGCTTTCCTCATTTTTTTCTGTTTTTTGTTTCTCAGAAAATTGAGAATAATGAAGCTAAAATAATTTCCCAGAATCCTCTCTGGTAAAGCAACATTTGTTGTTGTTTTGTTGTTGATGATGCTGATGATGAAAACATGAGCAGAGAAAAAGAGTCCAAATCATTCTGTTCGTGTGTTCATCAGCGAGTGATTAATGACATGACATGAACCAAAAATCACATCCTAAAACACCCGAAACACACACACACACACACACACACACGTATTATATAAACACACAAATACTTTTCCAGCTGTTAAGCACCTCTGACATCATGTTGTTCGATACACACACTGTTATTTTTTTGTATGTCTGTGTGTGTGAACACTGTGTGCTTACAGTGTATGTGTGTGTGTGTGTGTGTGTGAGACAGTTACACACTCCCACATACACACACACGCACAGAGTTCAGCCGATTTATCATAATATGCTTTATCTGAAAAGTAAGTATCTTACCTCGGGATAAAGGGAGGAAAGAGGGGTTTGTGGCCAGATTGACAGAGGAAGGGTGGATGGAGAGAACCGAGCGCTCGCTGCACACAGAGCAGGACCTTCAGCTCTGAGGCTCGATCGATCACTATTGATAAGGTAACTCAGATTTATGGGACGGGAAGGAGCAGCGCTGATCGGTGTGTGTTTGTGCCTTGGTGTGTGTGTGTGTGAGATGGAGTATGAGATTGAATGAGAGACCAGGACAAAGGCATGTGGTTCGAACTGTGGGGGACTGGTGGAGGTCGAAGTTGTTACTGGAGGAAACTGGGTGGAAAGTTACGAATGGGGTGGAGTGGAAGGAAGGAAGAGAAGAGGAGCGTGATGATAAAACATGGCAGAAAGAAGTCGAAGAGAGAGAGAGAGAGAGAGAGAGAGAGAGAGAGAGAGGGGCAGATGGGGAAGGGGGGAATGGGAGGGGCACTGGGACAGACTTAGTCGCAGTTTTCTGAGGGTCTTGTACTTTTTGTTGTACTTTTGTTGTTTTAGATTTAATTTAAGTGCTGCTGACAAGTCGATATAGTTTGATTTAAATCCAGACTCTACAGGCAAAAACATTGTTTTTAATGCACTATTTTGCTCCTTCTTCCACAGTAGTGAAACATGTATGATGGCTGTTTTTTATATAAATTTCTGTGTGAAAGTTTGTGCAAATCAGCATGTGTTTGTATATTTAAGCATAACATTTCAGAAAACTTGAAATATACAAACTATATATAATGTACAACTGCTGCGTTACTGTGGGTTATTAAGCTTCATAGTGCTTTTTTACCCTGTCCACCTGTATTTTATCTGCTTTTTGTCTTTTAAAATGCATTAGCCATTACAGTACATATATTTAAGGCTGTCTTTTCAAAATTATTTTTTTTCTTATGTTCTCAACATCAGGAGCCCAAACAGAGACCACATCTTTTAGTTTAATTCAGTTTCAGTTGTTCATTCATGTATAATTTAGTCTGATACAGTATTTTATCCCTAAAAACATGGCTTATGGCCTTAAAGTATTATTAAATATAAATATTTGCAAAGAAATATTTAAAATGACCTTTAATAATACACTGACTCTTATTTCTCAGTATATTGGAAGCAAGGATATTGAAACTAGCGACAAACACGTACTACTGACATATGCAAATCAGTGCATATTTAATTAGACATAAAAACAACAAAATCATCTTAGAAAACTAGTTTAACCAAAAAGTGATTGTCTTAATGTAATTAGCAGTTTTATGGTGTTTATTAGTTGAAATATTTACCCTTTGTGCTTGATTTTAATGTCTTGTCAAAGGTTTTTTATCATATTACTGCAACTCGCTATATGTTCAAATGATTAAAAGTACAGTGTGTTCATGGTTGTGTCTGTGCATGTGTGTGCATGTGTGAGTGTGTGTGTGTGTGTGTGTGTATTGAGGTCAGTGTGGGTTAACTCCTCATTAAAGTGATGTGAGGATTACTTTGCGTGAGTCCCGGTCGGACCATGTGTCTCCCTGCGCAGCACAGTAACACAAAGGGCCTTATGAAATGAAGGTCTCATACTGTTCAGGCTGATTTAAATGGTCCTGCTGTTGGACTGACATTACGTGCCATTAGTGTATGTTTACGTGTATATATGTGTAGGAGAAATCATGTGTGTGTGTGTATGTGTGCATGTCCATTTAGTAGGACCTGGGTTGTCAGCAGTCTGTCATGGGTCGAGGCTAAAGATAAACTCAGGCTATGGTCGCTTATATAATGAACTACATAAGCGTACAAGTATACATAGCTACTATATACAGTGACCTACAGGGTTATATAGAGACAAGCACAGTTGTTTTTGTTCACTAATTTACTGTAGTGGCACTAAACTTCCTCAGTAAAACCCTAAATAAGTTTTTTAATAGTTATACAATGTCATGAGTTAGCTGTACAGTTCAACATTAATGGTGAAAAAACTTATTAAATACTTATTAAATATTGATGTATTTATGATTTCCTGTTGTTTTATGCAGAAATGCACAAATTTCTCCAAATCATTTTCTATCTGTTTTCCACCACATATGGAATTTTGTTGTAATGAGTGTAACAAGGTTTTGAAAATAAAGAAGGACTTATTTATGGTGAAAAAAAGTGTGATTATATAATCCTTTTCTGTGTAGAGAAATTTTTCCAACATCTTTGCTTTAAAACAGTTGATGGCTGAAAGGGAAAAAACAGTGAGCCAACTTTAATTCAAATGTTGACTTATTTTAGATGTTTATTGTACACAAGTCAATACTTTATCAAAGTAAAACTGACTCCAGGTTGGCAGAAGGAACATGTAGTTTTGTGACAGTTTAAAGAAAATAACTAGTAAAATAGCAAAAAACTGTGGTTGGTCTTTGTGTTCAGAGGAGAAAATGAGGCTCCAAGGAGGATGAATCATTGTTTAAGTGACTGTTGAATTAAATAATAAGCTGTGGACAGTTATTTCTCAAGATGAGGTGCATAAACCAGCTGACAACTGGATGCTTGTGAGGACTCACTAACAGGTTTCGGTTGATGAGACGGCAAATCTGTTGTTACCGATAATCTAATTTTTTTTCTCTGTAATTGGAACAAATGATGTGTCTTTATCCTTTGTGGCACCCTGGTTGGCCTCTGCAGAGTCCTTGGTGCAAGCTGTGACAGAAGAGTCTGACCATGAGTTCATCTGTAGATAACGTCTGGACAGCATCTTGATCAGTTTCACAGACTGCGGACCCCCTGCTGTGTGTGTGTGTGTGTGTGTGTGTGTGTGTCCTGCTGTCTTCTGAGGGTAGACAGATCGCTAATCCGCTGCAGACAGCAGCAGGTGGGGTGTGTGTGAGTGT
>JAPZDY010000024.1:5399712-5425052 GCA_029783645.1 Ctenochaetus hawaiiensis
ATAAGCTGCACCTGAATATAAGCTGCACCCACTAAATTTAACAACTAAAACCACTAAAGCTGTCTTCTTCAGTGACGGAATTTAACAGCCTCAGAATTACTTCGTCACACTTTCTGGTTTATTTTCGTCCATAAATTAGCTGCATCATAGTTTAAGCCGCAGGGTTCGAAGCGTGTGGAAAAAGTCGCAGCTTATAGTCCGGAAATTACGGTAATATTAAACAACATATTAAATAATTTGGTATTGCCACATCGATACAAATTGGCATTTTGCTCTTTAAAATTTGGTTTCTTTGTCCCTAACCTGCAAGCAGTCTAAACAGAAAAACATGTTCTTTTCCTCAGTTTTCTGCCAGGTTCAAAAGAATGGTGGACAAACACCACACAGAGTGAATCAGGTATCACAAGTATTTACAAAAACTTTCGGAGCTGTCCTTACCTCTGCCTGATGAGACCCAACTCCTCCCCGAGCTCTACATGACCTCTGGGCTTGAAGTCATACTCTACAGAAGGAGCAGATTATGAGATTTTAGTTTTTTAAGCGATCAATGATAAAACACTTTAAGCTGTAAGTAATCTGGCAGTTCAGATCAATAATGACATAGATCACATCACTCACCTGGTTTCTGTCCAACTAGCTCCACCACCCTCGCTTGGCTCTCATCTCCAACTGGCTGAAAATGAAAAAAAAAAGCTGAACTTCAGGAAGTTTTGAAATAAGCTTCCCATAAAACAACACATATAACACAAAATCCCTACCCAGATAATGTGGACAAAGTGTGTGTGTACTTGTACTGCTATTGTTATTGAATATTTGAGGGGTTAAGACTTTGTTTCATAGTTTAGGCTAAAGGTCTAAGGAACGTGGCTTCAAAACGATGGTCCTTACAATGATTGGAAGCCAAGCGTGTGTGTGTATCCTTACCACATCTGGGTGTGATGTGTTGGGCAGTCTGAGCACTCGTCCGTAGTGTTCCTGATCCAGCTCGGTCTCTCTGACGTACAGCTGGTTCAGTCTGTGGCGGATCTCTCGACCTCTCTGCAGAGCGTTGGTGTACTCTGGAAGCTGCGTCATAAACAACATCAAACAACAAAGACTGATCTCAAATCTGATTTACCACTAACAAGGGCAATGACAGGCAAGCAAAAAAAATCAACTGATTTGATTCATTTAAAGTGCAAAAATTTTACTCACACTGGCAAGGATTTTCTTATCATTGTTGGCCTGTGGAGAAAAGATTATTTAAAGTCGTGATTAAGGGAGCTGCTTTCTTCCAGTTATATTAGATAAAAAGATTAATCAAACTTTAAGTGAAAAACAAACAATCAACACAAAAAAGAAACCTGGTGACCGTGCTGTAATGACCTTTACTGACCACTAGTGCTTTAACTGTGCTGCTGATGTGTTGCTTCTGCTCCTCCAGTTCAGAGATCTCCGTCCTCACGGCCTGGAGTTCCTGCCACACACATACCTGCAAAGTGAACCACACACACAATCTGTGAGATTAGTTGAAAAGCAAACAATGAACTGGGCATAACATTTTAACATTTATTTAGTTTAAACAACAAGGAGTCAGTTTGTGTCCAGCAGTCAAACTTTTGAAATGAGGGCTATTTACATATATATAGACTGTGTTTTTCAATAATTAAATAGGAGTAGATGTACTAAAAAAAATTTAACTAAGAAATTGAACATGTATGTTGAAAAACATAGAAAATGCAAATTGTTATTTAAAGAAGAGTACAGTATGTTTATTCTGAATGTCATAAAATGTATCTGGAGGATATCTTTGAAGGTGCAGTATGTAAAAAACATGTTGCAGAGATGTCTGCTAAGGTAACTACATATCTCCAGCCCATCCCGTTTCCTAAATCCATTTTATTGTTCAATAAAACATTGAGATGGGTGTTGATGACTTCCCATCCTCCCTTTCATTTTGCTCCCGCTTCACGCTGCCCTTGAACCAGCCATGTTTGTGTCCTTTCTCAGTTTTAGGTACACCACCACAGTGGCTATAGATCATCTTGGAACTCCACCACATACAGTCAAACTGGCCTCTGTCAGTCTTAAATGCTGTTTAAGGTCTTGGACCAGCCATGTTTACTGAGAAGCTGCTTGTTGGCTCTAGTTCTGGGCCCCTGACCCTCCATCCAGGGCCAGAAAACATCCTCCTCCTAGAGGTCCAAAGGTCCTTTGCTAGTGCTCATCTGCACAGCTAACTGACCCAGCTAGCTAACAGAAGCTACAGTTACCAACAGTTAGCATTGGCAGTTACTTTGCAGTGATAGGCTGCCCCCTATTTATTTAGAGTACAAATTACAAAAGGGGCCAACTCTTACACATTGCACCTTTAATTACAGTGCTACCACTTTGCACTTGCCATATGAGACGTCAACCATGGCTTTCTTCTCCAAACAATACCTTAAAATGCAAATTCTTGAATTAAAGTTGCTTTATTAAAATGCATCATGTAAATGTTGCAGTTGACATGTGAATACTGTATTAACATAAATTACTAGAGTCTGTTTTTGCTTGAGAGCATACATACAGCCAGCTGTCAACACTTTTTTTTTTTTTTAAGAATTGGAAGTTCTTTGTTACAAACTGGAGTGATTTTGAATCAGCAGCTGGTCATAAAATACTCACAATTTTCCTGACATCATCTCCTCGCAGGTCACCTTTCCTGTTTTCCACATTTGCGATGACTTTGTCGGTCTCCTCACACACCGCTCGCATGTCCAGCTCCGGCTTGTCGCTGTAACCTTCACGGACATGCTCGTACAAGCTGCTGCGGGGTCCATGCGTGAAGCGATGCGGGATGAACACATGTGTTCTCTGTCTTGAAGTGTGTCCAGCCACTGGCTTTAACACAGTCAGTACAGAGCCTCCAACTCTCAGGACCATGCCCATGCGGGCCGCCATGTTTGTCCTGTGATCAATGTTGCGTTCAAGGGGTAAAAGAATAATCGTAACTACTGGTTGTGAGGCTAAGGCTTGTGTTCTTCAGGGCCCGTTTTTCCCCATTAACCTTAATTTAAATTCGTTTTAGAAATAAAAATTAAATATTTGATTGCTTTGTATCGTTATAATGATATTTTTAATTTTAAGCTATTGATGAGGCCATGTAGTATTGTTAACGTTTACAAATCGGTCGTATTTTAATTGAATGCAACACAAATGCGGAAATCAGTATTTTGGAAATGGAAACAAAATAAAACAAATTATTATTTTTTTAAATATTAATATTAAAATATACCTGCAGTTTTATGCAACATTTGTGAAATTATGTCGCAAAGAAAGCGGAAAATATTTTAAATTTTGAGTTTAACAGAAAGCAACTCAGCCCCAAACAATCGTCACGAGCCAAAGGTCAGCCAATCAGATGAGCGGAAGTTTAACGTTGCGGTAATCCGGTTCAGACGTGACAAGTGCGGCCGACTGAACCTGAACTCAGTCTTATTTTTCTCCTCTGCAGGCTCCAGAAACTACACTCTTCACGGTTTCACCACCGAGCTGGACGCGTGTGCATAATGTCATGGTGGACTGATATTTGTTACGAAGAGGAGCTTTTCGTACAGCGGCAGGTTTTGGCCCTTTGTAAGCTAGTTTGGGTCCGTCAGTTTGTAGTGATGTTGTGCTCGGGACTGGATGAACAACGAGTAGCCTGACGCGTCTTCTCCGCAGGCCGGGGACGAGCCTTTCAGCTGAGCCCGGAGGACCGAGAGACACCCCAGATGGGAGCGAGGAAAGCCTCCCGGAGCCTGTGATAATAAGCGGGTACTTGGATCCGGTTAGCCTGCCCCAAACTGCCTCACCAATTCCTGTCGAAAGGGAGATCAAACCAGCCTTCACAGTGGAAACGAGAAGAAGAGCAAAGGTAATAAAAGCTAAAAAATCAGCATCGTTATCGTTGAACAGATGCTACAACTACAACCTGCATTGTGTTTGTTTTTTATTATAGAAATTAATACATAAGCATATTGTATTTATGGTGCTAAAATTCAAACGAAAGCATCATTTAACGAGGGTTTAATCCATAGCAAACATACTTAGCTTAAAAGACTAATCAGTTTTTGTCTGGAAAGAAACATTTTTCTCACAAAAACAAATGTCACTCGGGTCACATTTGCTACAGGCCTCTATTTATAATCCACAGGCCTGTCTGTTGAAAAGAGGCCTTACATGCTTAAAGGTTAAACTCGCAGATTCATATGCATGTCTGCAAATATCTGGTCCAGCTGTGAGTTAATGTGTTTACACTGTGCCTCAGATGAATGCTGTGCGCGGGGGCACAGTCACCTGGCGGCCCCAGCCATGGCAGGATGGGGACGGGGGAGGAGGAGAGCCTCTGTCGGACAGCGACTCGGAGGAGGAGGACTTCCCTGATGACAGCACCACACCTTTGGGAGACTACATCACGCATGGTGAGGCAGAGAAACGAGGAGGCTGGACTGGGTGTTGTTTGGAATTTTGAAGCCTTTTAGCATCAGTGTGACTAATTTCCTTTCACCCGATTGTCCAACGCTGTTTCAACCCCCCTTGGTTTTTCATTTCCTATTCCTGCTCTTTGTGCTCCTGCTTCTTCTTTTTTGTCTTCTCCCTCCTCTCAATCGCTCCTTCTTCTTCAATCTGTTGATTTTTAGGACTGAAGCAGCTCCTGGATGCTCAGCAGCTGTGTGATGTTACTCTTCTTGTTGAGGGAAAGAAGTTCATGTGTCACAGGTATGACTGCCACATCCTACAAATAAGCTAATATTTTAAAAGACATAACATTTATTTAAATTTTCTTGTAGAGAAATTAAAAAGAGCATCTCAGCCGTGGCTGCAGCTCACAAATATTATTAATATTATTAAATTTATAGATGATGTTTTTATTTATTAAAATTGTACTCTGGTTTTGCTTTTAGTTAAGAAATAAATTACAAGTGCAAGTGCTATAAAATCCAATAACCTTTAAAATATGCAACCATTTCACTTGTTAATGAATTAAAGCATGTATCATTATTTAATTTTCTTCCAGTTTAATTATGACTTAGTAGTTATTTTATCATCTGTTATAGCAATAAATGCATGTAAATATAACTTGTTATACAGGACAGTTCTGTTCATGAAGGAAAAGGTTTGCATCTTTTGTTTTATATCAAAGAACTGAAGGAAAATTAAACACATACAGACAAAAACTAAGCATTGTGAAGTGTTTAAATGTCTTCTGCATGTGCGTCAGAAACATTAATCTTCCATCTTCCACCCCTCCCTTCCCTCAGAGTCCTCTTAGCAGCTGTGAGCCCGTACTTTCGGGCCATGTTCACCAGCCCTCTGGTTGAGTCCCGCCTCACTGAGATCCGACTGGAGGAAGTGACGCCGTCTGTCATGGAGACTGTCATCCAGTTTGTGTACACCGGCGAGGCGGGACTCTGTCTGGACACAGCTGAGGATCTGTTTGTGGCTGCCAACCGCCTTCAAGTCATGCCGCTTCAAGACCTGTGCTCCAGGTAAATCTGCTGTTTTTACATGATGGATAAACTTACTACAATACATGTGGCTTTGCATTTTCACCTCGACACAAAAAGCAAGGTTTGGAGGAAAGTGAAGCTGTTACAAGTAAGTTAAATGTTACAAACAAAGCTGACAAAATGTAAATCTTATTTCCTTCCCATGCTGATGGCGTTAGGTTTTAGTTACTGAACTGGCTTCTGTTCTCTTTATTTAAACCCTCTTTTCTAAGCCCTCTTTTAAACTCTATTTCTCTTTCCATCTGTCTTTTCCTCCACATTTTTGCTCTTTGTTTATCTCTCCAGGTTTCTATTTGAGCACCTCTCAGTGGATAACTGCCTGGGGATGTACTCTCTCGCTCGTTCTCACCATGACCAGCTGCTGCTGCGTGCCTCCCTGCGGCTGGTGGCCCAGCACTTCCCTCGGGTGGCGCGGCAGAAAGATTTCCTCCTGCTGGACCATGGCACTTTAGGGAGCCTCCTGAGCTCCGACCGCCTGGGGGTGGACTCCGAGGCGGAGGTTTACGACGCAGCACGACGATGGGCAGAGCACCAACCCTTGGATCGTTACGCCCACATGCCGGCATTGCTTCACCATCTGCGGCCAGGGCTGCTGTCACAGGAAGAGAGCCGGAGACTGAGCCAGGAGTTGGGGCCCGCTGCAGCTGGCGAGGGCCTTGGCGGGCCGTTAAGACCACGGGAGGGCATGTTTGAGAAAAAGATTGTCTGCGTGGACCTGACACCTCGTGAAGATGAGAATTTAGTTACAAGAGACTACACGGTGGACTGCTTTGATCCTCGGACAGGGAAGTGGGAGAAACTGGCAGCGCTGGGTTCACTGGTCAGTCCCGGCTGTACGGCCGTTGGCGACCGGCTGTTTGTAGCAGGCGGGATCCTGCGGACTGGTTCTGTTTCTGCAGCTGTGCATGAATACGATGCAGTATTGGACCGTTGGATAGAGAGGCCCTCGATGGTCCATCCCCGAGCTATGCTAGGCCTGCTCGGGTGTGGAGAGTCACTCTATGCCTTGGGTGGTAGCAACCGCTCAGCCCTGCTGGACTCCAGTGAGACCCTGGAGCTGAGCACACTCCAGTGGGCTCCGGGGCCTCGGCTACCGCTCCCCCTGCGCGCCTTCGCCTGCGCAGCGTTACGTGGACGGCTTTACCTCCTGGGTGGAACCACACTTGAGCAGAACAGAGCTGTGGTCCACTCGGGGGTGCTTATTTATCACACCCTTACTGACTGCTGGACACGTGTGGCTCTGGACTCTGGCGCCACCTGCCTCGCTGGAGGGGTAGCAGTGCGTGGAGGGGTCTGTGCCATTGGGGGATACATGAGGGACACCACCAAGTTTCTGGATGGGAACTACACTAATCTGGAGACTTTAGACGCCACTGGGCGTGTGCTGTTTTTCAGAGAGGGCAGGGGGTCTGGAGTAGAGAGGGAGGTGACCGGGGGAGGAGTGATGGTCACCACAGAGCAGCGAGGAGGCGCAGGTGGCGGAAGCGACCGAGCCCCGAGCCCTGTAGTATTTCCCGGGCTGCCGAGGCGGATTGCAGCAGGTGGTGTGGCCAGGTGGAAGCGCAGGATTTATGTGCTTGGCGGGGAAAACGGCTCACGGTTTTACGACAGTGTTTACTGTTGGAAGCCTGGCTGGCGCAGCTGGGTCCAGAGACGGGAGAAGCTCCCTGGAGACACTGGAGGAGTGAGCCAGTTTGGGTGTACCACTTTAAAGTTCCCTAAGAAACACATCCTGTCCAGACTGAGACTAGCCAAAGAAAACTGCAAGAAGGCAGCTGACTAGCTTGATCGTGACCACGAAAGAAGTCGGGAAACAAGCTCCAGGCTGAGTTTGAATTCGCTCCTCTTTGACATCACGAAATATTGGTGCTCAGGTGACGTCACAAGGGAGAGACTATTTGAATGCAGCTTGAGTGCAGCCGCAGAGTGGGTGTTTAACGGACTGATCTCATGAAACATGTTCGGGGAAAGTCAAACATACATGCAGAGAGCAAGTGGAGCCACATGCGCCTGAATGTAACTAAACCCACACAGTCTGTCAGAACAAAGAGTCATTTGAGAGAGAAAAGGGCCTTTTATATGTTTTCCTAAAGTGTAATGTTATTTTCAGCTTTTTTGCTGGTGTAATATTTTTAAGGCTGTTTAAAAAACCATTTTGATGCTGTGAATATTTTTTTTGCAGCGTTTTATTGAAGACGCAAGGATACCAGCACATGTTTTGACTGAAATACGTTCCATTTTTTTTTGCCTATGAATCTAGTTTGTTGCAGGGCTGCTCGATGATCGTATCAATCATAATTGCGTTTATTTTGGTCAATATTGATATTACAATGATTTAATACAATTAATCATTTACTCTGGAGGCATCTTGCCTGTGTTTGAATTAAAATAACTTTGCTTGATCATATTGATAATTAAACTAAAGAACAAATTATTAAAATTAAATATCTTATTCTGGTATCAATATGATTCTAAATATAAAGACGATCAAATGTTAATTTTAGTGAGTTTTGGCTTTTCTGATGGTGCAAAAGCACACAGCTGTAAGGGAAAGAGATCAGTTGATTTTTGACAGAAGACAAAACAATAATTTTATGTCTATTATCTTGTTCTTATAACCATTGAAAGTATTGCAAAATAATCTGATAATTCGTCCCGCCGTTGATTCTTGTCTGATTGGAATCTCTAAAGCTATTTGCGTAAAAGGGCTCTGCAAATAAACTTAAGAGGAAACATTTCACAGGAGACGCATATTTTTCACAAAAATACTCGCGTGTTGACAGTTTTAATTAGTACCATCAGTTGTTTTCTGAAGAATGAAGAAGTGAACATCCTGTTCTGTCTCACGACATGAAGTCCTGTATGTTCTGATCTCTTCTCTCACTGGAAGACATCAGCCAAACAGCCTGAACTTCAGAAAACATCAGCTTCTTTTATATAAGAAAACAGTTAGTTTTAATCATTTCAAAATGACCACATGGCAAAGTGCAATTTTCAGATCACAGAATTTGAAAATGTGTCCTAAAAGTAACTTGTGTGACACAGCAGAGTTGTTTGCAGAGATGCACTGGCCTGCAAATTTCTCCAGATGTGACTAACGTATTTGTTTGTTACAGATCCCAAAAATGTCATATCGTTATGATTTTAATATTTTTTCCAGTGAAAATGAAAAATATGATGAAAAACATATCGAACAAACATACTGCATTCATAATATCTGTCAAAAATAATAGCAATATGATTTTTTTTTTACCATATCGTGCAGCCCTGTTTTTTTTTTTGTTCATTTATTCAGCTTCATCCGTCACAACATCTGGATTGTCTGACTTACTGGTCACAAGACAAGACACTGCCCAGCTCTCGCAGAGTCCTGTTCACTGATCTCACTACACAGGCAGCCAGATCTTTCCGACTGATCCCAAACACGACTGCTTTTTACTCTAGAAACCGCTTAAGTTTCGCTGTACTTTAGCGTTCTTGCACTTGGTTTGCCTCAATGAAGTGGAACACATCTGTGGGAGAACTTAGGGCTGGATAATGAGCAGAAAATTAAAATGATAGCCAGAACATAAACTTCCATTTTGGTCATTTTGGATTTGGTAGATGTTCATGACAGTGTGCTGCAAACAAAAACTTGAACTGTCCTTCTCAGTTTGCATTTATAGCTGTTCGGACAGAAGGTATCCTTGTGCGCAGCCTCTTTCCAAACCGAGGTGATGCCGGGTGAACAGCCGTCTTTACTTGATTCAGCAGCCATTTCAAAAATACACTTTTTTTGTTGTTTCTTTTTTGCTCCAGCCACAGGACTCGTGAATGTGTTTGGCCTGGAGTTTTATGGATTATGTGAACACATTAGCACTGCAACTAATTTATTGAAATGTATTTTAAGGTTATATATATATTTTTTTTGTGTTGTCGTTTTGAAACGGTAACTTTGGCTCTGACTGCAGTGTCCGGGCTTTCTGTACTGTAGGATCATGGCACTAAGCTTCACAGACCTGTCAAACAGGAGCAGATGTGAAAGTGACTCAGCATTTTTTTATTTCTTTATTTGTGATTTTGTTGAAGGTCAGAACGTTTGCGAAGAAATATAAACACATTGCTCTGCTGTAAGCCATAATGTTTTGTTTTTTCTTCTTTTTCCTCTTGTTTCCTCTTTTTACTGATCAATTCAAGATACAATCCTTGGGAGATTTTTGACTAAAAATGGTGAATTTCCACTAATACTGTCATCACATTGCAAACAATACTGACTAAAAAGTAGTTGTGATGCTGCATAAAACAGAAAACAGGATGCAATCACCATTTTAAAAAGTGTTTCTAAGACTTAAAAACCTCCAGAAAGGTGTTTTTTTTAAGCACTCCATCACTTTCTCAGTCTTTTGTTGCCTCTGTCCCAACTTGCTTAAAACATGTGACTGACATTAAATCCAGAATAAGCATATTTTTGCAAAAATGTAATAAGTCAATGAAGTAAAACACTAGCTGTGGTGTCTTTGTACTGTTTCTCATTGAGTTTATGGCTAGAAAGGATTAGCAAACATTCTGTTTTATTTCTTAAAACTGGCTTTGTACCAAACAGGGTTGAAAAATCTAAACTAAAGGTCATATTTTAATTGTTTAAAAATTCAATTGTCACAAAATCTGGAGTTGATAATGTTTGATTTTTAACCATTAATCTGATCCGTTAAGTTGGGGGTTTAATGACATGAGAAAATGAGAAAAAATTTCCATGACACTAAAATTAAACATTTTTAAAATTAAAAAACACACAGCAGGGAATAATATTTTTTGGAGTTAAATCACTGAAAACTGGGTGAGCATTTCTCACTGCAGGCTAGATAGTTTTTAAATGTAGATTGGTAGGAAACATTAACAGTTGACACTTTACATATTTTAACATATTATCAGCCCAAAGCTGGAAAATAAGATGCAGGATGTTGCTTTTGTGATGCATAGCAGCTTTTACTACTGAGATAAGATCTGCAAAGTGGATTTAATCTAGGTTTAACATTGCTGTAAATCAAATGCAGTCTGTCATTTAAGGACGTAAACCTCTGGAAAAGACTGAATTCGATGACAAAGAGGCTTTTTTTCACTTCATGTCACTAAAACTGACCCTCGAAGTAAAATATCATGCATCCCTTCCATAAAAGAATAGAATAATTGTTGAGAGTTTTCAGTCAAAGATCCACCCTGAACTTTCCAAAGTGTTGTAATGACTCAGTCTCCCTCGAGTGCCACACAGTGGAACTTCCCCAGTTTCCCAACTACAGTTACAGCAGATGTTTAACAACACTGTCAGGTTATTTCTAGCGACATAAAAAAAAAACTCCCACAAGGACACAGCTACCACTGCAATCTCTAATCTTAATTTTGAATATTTTCAAATGCATTATACACTAAAACACTGCCTACTTTTAGTCCCATATATGTCTTTAACACAAAATAACACATTTTTTTAGTCATCCAGGTTTAAAAGTACCAGATTTCCCCCTTAAATCTGTGAGGTTCTTGAAGTTAATTTCAGTAGTTTGTTCAACAGACCAAGTAAATGATGTTTATTTCTGGTCATTTTAGTCGATTCAGAGATGTGAGCTTCAGTTTTTCATTCTAGTAAAATTAACATCATGCTGCTCTGTTTCATTTCAAATTACACGCTCCGAATTTTCACTCTAAATGTCAAATGAACTGATAACTTCCTTCGTGTGCTTACAGCCTGTATGACGTGTGAAAAAGTGCTTGTATGTGTGCGTATGCATGTTTTCTATGCTGAGGCGTAAAATCTGTTCAACACCCACAACACGCTGTGTGTCCATGCAGAGAAGTGAAGCTGCCCTCATTTGTACAATTCAATGATGTGTGTGTGTGTGTGTGTGTGTGTGTGACCTGAAAGGCAAATGGATGTTTTCATGAAAGCAGAGCTCTCAAATGATTAAAGGACTATTTGCTTACATGTTTTGTACTGATGACTTTTTACAAACTGCAAGAACTTTTGGCTATTCAGCGTTTGTACGGTGGCGACACAAAAAGTGGGTATTTGGACATAAAAGACACCAAACTCTGGACATAAATATCTACATTTCTACCTAAAAAAATGCTTAAAATCCAGTGAAATTACATGACAGAAACCCTGTTTTTCATGGTTTGGTGTTAATATTAACTCTAATGAATAAACTGCTGAATCTGCCCATTGTAAGAGCTGACCAAAGTTCTCGCTTTAGCCTGACCACCTCGTTTCTTTGAATAGGTCTTCAGCTTATTCTCCCCTTGTAGTTATTCGGTCATATTGATATTGGAGTTTAGGAGTAAAAGAAAGAGGAAGAGATTAACTCAAAGGCAGGTTGTTTAGACTCGGAAGGAAGGAATCAAGCTACAGGTTTAATAAAGTATATTTAGGTATAACTGGAGTAATGGAGAACGCCACGTCGCACAAAGTGACCATAAACAACCCGGCAGACATCACCATCATCGTTGGATATTTCGCTATGGTCATTGGCGTCGGCATTTGGGTGAGTGCACCTGTTTTCATCTGAATCCTGAGTCTTATTATAAGTAAATCATAATGACTGAGTATAGAAGGGAGAGGAGGAGGTGATACATGTATCACATAATTATTCTGTTTTCTGTTTTAGTCCATGTTTCGAACCAATCGTGGGACAGTTGGAGGATATTTCCTGGCAGGACGCACCATGACCTGGTGGCCAGTGAGTTCAATGTAGAGCTGGACTGATGAATATAAAGCTTATATCAGCTTATGTTTTTGCTGATAGCAGGTTGCCATACAAAAATGCCAAGAAAATGTTCAGCATTTGGAGACATAGAATCACCATTTCACAGTTTGTCCACCAGAGGGTGCTGATAAGTTGAGTTTTTCACTGTAAAACCTCATACTCATATAAAGAAAAGTCATTTAGTAAAATCACTTGCTATTTTTTTTTCAAATCAGCATCTGTCAGAAAACAATCAGTAATAGTCAAACTCTAATTCAGTAAAATTAAATCTGCTTAAATTTCCAGGCATCAGAAGGTCAAGAAACATTCACAAAAACCACAATCAGCAGAAAGAAAAACACAACTGCACTATAACAAGGCGTTAAATAAAACAGTTTCAAGAAAAAGAAACCTTTAAAATCTTTAAAAGACTGTAGTTTGAGGGCAGTTTTCAGATCAGTGTTTTTTCTCAATGTTTCTTCTTCGTGTTCTTCTTCAATGCAGGTCGGTGCATCTCTGTTTGCCAGCAACATCGGTAGCGGTCACTTTGTGGGTTTGGCAGGAACCGGGGCAGCGAGCGGCATCGCTGTGGGAGGATTTGAGTGGAATGTGAGTCATAATATGTTCTGACAGCTGGTACAACCCTGCAGTTTTATTTCCATTATTTACAGTTAAAACACTGAACAGATGTTGAGCACCTGAATGCACCGTAACTTCCAGTGTGATGGTTCTGGTCATGTTGTGTGTTGTTCATCTGGTGTGTCAGGCTCTGTTTATCGTGCTGCTGCTCGGCTGGTTGTTTGTACCTGTCTACCTCACAGCTGGGGTAAGTGTTGAGCTTCATCATTTCAGTACCAGCAACAAGTGTATCAGTCAATGCTCATTCTTACTGGATGAAATGTGTCGTGGCAGGTTATCACGATGCCTCAGTACCTGAAGAAGAGGTTTGGAGGGACCAGGATCAGCCTCTACCTCTCTGTTATCTCTTTGTTTCTTTACATTTTCACCAAGATCTCAGTGAGTCATCATGTCTGAGAGCACAAAGTAAAAAAAAAAACATACAGTCTGTGCTTCCTTCTTCACTTCTTCACTCCCTCTGTCTCTTTTCAGGTGGATATGTTTTCAGGAGCTGTGTTTATCCAGCAGGCTTTAGGGTGGGACATCTACGTGGCTGTAATTACTCTTCTGGTAATAACAGCCTTATACACTATTACAGGTATGTATGTGCTGAACTTGGTCCATAAACATTAACATAACATGTAACAAAACATTTCAGGGGTGTTATGACTGCAGTTGTAATGTTTTAGCGCTCTGACATGGCCTCGCCCCTGTTAAAATGCTTATTTATGGACTTAAAACAGGATCTGTTGGCCTCTGCTCCTTCACTTCTGACCTTTATTAACAAGCGTATCTCTTGCTTTTTTATAAACGTGCAATACAAAATCAGTCAAGTGGCTTTTAAATGTTAAGATTTCTGTGTGTGAATCAATTTTAAGACGTACGTGTGTGTGTGTGTGTGTGTGTGTGTGTCACCAGGTGGTCTGGCTGCTCTGATGTACACTGACACGTTTCAGACCTTTGTCATCATCGTTGGGGCTTTCGTCCTCACTGGCTTCTGTAAGTGCAAACTGTCACAGCATCATATTTCATCTTCTTCTTTTCGGCTCATGTTTTTTGACCTCTGTCAGTCCCAGCAGGCTCATGGTTACGTCCCTCCTCAACAGCTTCACAACAGTAAAATAGATTAACCAGAGTTAGTAATCATTCATTTCACTGCAGCGGTGTACAGTACGCTGACACTGCAGACCAAAAACTGTTAACCTCCAACCGACTCAACAACAACCCCCCACAACCTGACTGATTTTCTCATAAAAGCTCAATCCTGATGTAGATTACTGAAAAAGTCAAAGGAGGAGGCACGCAAGATAAAAGTGGACAAGAAACCAGTAAAGGGAGGAGAAAAAAAACAAAGAGCTACTTCCTTTTTCTGAACTGGTGATGTGTTGAGAAGAAGTGCTGACTCAGCAGCTGACTCAAACCTTTAGTTAAGACAATGTCAGACAA
Organism: Ctenochaetus hawaiiensis; assembly: GCA_029783645.1. Classification (NCBI taxonomy): domain Eukaryota; kingdom Metazoa; phylum Chordata; class Actinopteri; order Acanthuriformes; family Acanthuridae; genus Ctenochaetus; species Ctenochaetus hawaiiensis. The sequence continues at coordinate 5,414,003 of JAPZDY010000024.1, forward strand.
CATGAGAGCTCTGGACTACTGAGCCTGGTGGAAAGAACAAATACTGTATGTTTTGTATTTCACATGAAAGTTTGGTCTAAGTTTAGTTTGAGTTTAGAGGAATTTGGAGGTGAAACTCTGAACCTCTCAGGTTTGGTAGAACATGCTGTATGTCTTTATAAAAATTCACATGAACTCATCCTTTCTTCTTTTCACTGTCAGCTTTTGCTGAAGTAGGAGGCTACAATGCTCTGCTGACCAAATACAGCTCGGCTACACCGAGTCTTTTCACCTCCATGGACCCCCAACGCTACAACATCTCCCCCAGCTGCTTCACCCCCAGACCTGATGCCTTCAGCCTCCTGAGAGACCCCGTCAGCGGGGACCTGCCCTGGCCTGGAGTGCTGTTCGGGATCGCTATAGTGGGGGGCTGGTACTGGTGCACAGACCAGGTGAAACAATTTGGTCTAGTTTCTTCATTTAAGGTTTACACATGTCGACCAGCATCAAGGCAAAAATGAGTTTAGAGCAGAGTCTGACTGCAACGTCCTGCTAAAAAGGAGCAGAAGCTTGATGGAGTACAGATACCTGCAGCTTCTGACTCTTGTTGGAGTTACATGATTTAAAGTTTTTAAAGTTAATTATCTGTATCACAGATTAGTAAAAAGCCCTCAAACTTCAGACTCTGTCTATACATACTCTTTTTTGCATCTTAAGGCAGTATGTCTCACTCACTGGAGCTGCTGCAAGTCACTTTCCTGTAATTTACCAAACCAATGATGCATTACTCAAGACTTAAGAACCAAAAGAGTGCGGCCAAGAAAAACTTTAATCATTAAAAACATGTGTTTCAGTGGCCATCATCACAGTCATACACTCTGGTCAGCAGAATCACAGCAGAAAGAGACATTTTATTATACAAACATGATTTATACTCCAGTTAAGCTTCATCAGAGTTTAGGTTTGTGTGGATATTGATCTGTTTTATCCTGTGAGTTTATATTGAAACATTTCCACTACACTTTATTTAAAGGCTCCTTGACACAAACATTATTATCCACTTACCTCACCAGGTGATAGTCCAGCGGTGCCTTGCAGCTCGAAGTCTGACCCATGTGAAGGCCGGCTGCATCATGTGCGGCTACCTGAAACTGCTGCCGATGTTCCTCATGGTGTTTCCAGGCATGATCAGCAGGATCCTCTACCCAGGTCTGATAAAAACCGTGGAAACTTCAGAGAGAACAGTTTAATAGATTGTACAGTATAATTCTGATAACAGTGTTAGATTAGACATATTAGATGTGTGTTGGCTCTGTTGTTTACAAATTTAAACAAACGTCTTATTTATAAAAAGGAATCTGTATCCTTACTGCGTGTGTTTTCATTCACCTGCAGATGAGGTTGGCTGCGTTGTCCCCGAGTTGTGTAAGAGTGTGTGTGGGACTGAGGTGGGCTGCTCCAACATTGCTTATCCTAAACTGGTGGTGTCGATCATGCCGAATGGTAAGGACACGTAACATCAATGACTTCTGTCTTAAATTTCTTAACCTTTCTTAACCTTTTCTCTGTCTCCTTCCTCTGTCATCCTGCTGTTTCTCTGTGCAGGCTTGCGAGGTCTGATGTTGGCTGTGATGTTGGCTGCTCTCATGTCGTCTTTGGCCTCCATCTTTAACAGCAGCAGCACCTTGTTCACCATGGACATCTGGACTCGCATCAGACCAAAGGCCACAGAGCGCGAGCTCATTATTGTTGGCAGGTAAATGAACATCGTTAGAGTAAACAAATGTTACCTTAAACTTACAGGATTTCAGATTCTTACACCTCTCACAGAATTTTCTGTTGCGTTATCACAAACCAAATGTAAGTGGATTGATTTAAGTCCTGAGGAGGAGAGGTAATCCACACATTAATTGTGCAAGTTTCCAAAACTTTAAAGATGAACTGCTCTGACCTGTGAGATCATCCACAGGCAAACAAACGTGAACTTGTGATCACACAGGTCACTTAGCCTCCAAAGAAACCGATCAGCAGCAACACTGAAAACTACTTTAACATGAACATTATGACTATATATATCATTCTCCTTAATAATGTATTGCTCTTACAGTTTTGCATGTCTGACGTTTGTGTGCATGAGCGTGTTCTTGTGTTTGGGGCAGGAAGGAGGGCCCAAAAATCTGGTGCAAAAATATTTGCAACAGAGAGGAATTTGCACCTTTTCTTCTTTTTTCTCCCTCCACTCCTCTTTAGAGTCTGGGTTCTGTGCATCGTAGCCATCAGTATCTGCTGGATCCCAGTTGTGCAGGCGGCTCAGAGCGGTCAGCTGTTTGATTACATCCAGTCAGTCTCAAGCTATCTGGCTCCGCCTATCGCCTCCGTCTTCTTCCTGGCTGTGTTTGTGAAGAGGGTCAATGAAGCGGTGAGATGACGCATGAACACATGGCAACATTAGTGTTTATAAAAGACCATAGCAACAAGATATTTAATATCCCATCTGCCTTCACCTCCAGGGGGCATTCTGGGGCCTGATTGGCGGCCTGGTGATGGGTCTGTGTCGGATGTTGCCTGAGTTCTGGTTCGGGACCGGCAGCTGTATTTTCCCCTCCAGCTGTCCTTTCATAGTGTGTGGGATCCATTACCTCTACTTTGGGATCATTCTCTTCTTCTGCACATCGCTGCTGGTGCTGATGGTCAGCTACTGCACGGAGCCCATAGACGATCAACATGTGAGTGTCTTCTTAGTCACAAAAACACTGATTCATGAAGATCTGAGACCACAGATGCTCATGCAGCAGGTGCACATTCTAGTACTGAATTAATCAAACTTTTAGTGCAATGCAATGCTACTAATGCTGCAGATCTGGAGGTCAGGCGGCTCGTCTACTAATCAGATGGTCAGTGTTCGATTCCCTACACCTCCTCCAGTCTGCAGTCAATGTGTGGGTCAATGTGTTTGGATATTGAACCCCAAATTTGCCTGAAGGCTGCTTGATCAATCTAAGTTCCTGATGGTTGGCACTTTGTGGAGAGGCTATCTGCCATTTGTGTGTTAAGTGATGAATGCTGTGAAGACCTGTGTTATAAAGCACTTTGGGTGGTCAAAAGATTAAAAAAGCACTATAACAATAATAATAATACATTTACCATTTTTTTATGTACGGCAAAATCCACACATAAAACCCTGTTACTAAGAGTAAATTCATGTTTAGTGTTTTCTACTCTCATTTCCTTTCAGCTCCACCGTTTGGTGTTCAGTCTGCGCCACTCCAAAGAGAAGAGGAAGGATTTGGACTGCGGACAAGATGAGAAAGAAAGAGGAGAAACCTGGAGAGAGCCAGAGGAGAGGATGAAAGAGAACAACAGTGATGCAAGTAAGAAAAGAACGTCATAGAAACAGACAAATTGAACAAAAAATACATTCGCAGGTAAAACCAATTCATTCCTAATCCTCTCAGCGATTGAAGCAGAAGAAAACTCCAGCTCCACAGCCAACGATGAAGACACGCCTGAGGCATCGGAGAAGCAGCCGGACATCAGAGAGGACCCGATATGGAAGTACACCGTGGATGCTAATGCTTTAGTTATGATGGCTGTAGCAGTTTTTATGTGGGGCTACTATGCTTAACAGTCCTGATAACAAACATCGAAGGTGGATGTTAAAATGTGAGCTGCTGTGTTGATGTGATCAGAGAGGGGTTTGATCACTTTGTTGGGTCAGTCTTTAAAAAGGCCTCAAAGATAAACTACACAGCGTTGCCATCTGTTGGTAATTACTTGTCACTGCAATGCAAATCAGTGATGAGTTTCAGCAATTTAAAAAAGCTTAAAAATAGGCTGACATGCACATATACAAGGAAGAATCTTTCTTACAAGCAGATTGCAATAGATTTTGATCCCTCGATACATTTCTCCAGTTTTAAGAGGAAACACTTAATCATGTTAGAGTGCCATTACTGTATATTGTTACATGATGATTCAATCAGGTCAAACCGGCTGCTTGTGGAACTGATATCAGAAGTGTGAGGAGAAGGAATTACAATAGGAAAGCCAGGTGAAATGTAAACTCAATAAAAACTCAACCAGCTCTGAGAAAAGAGTGTTTTTTCCCTTTTTTTTCCAAAAGAAAACTTTGGCTTAAGGATTTAATCAAATGAAGTTACTTCACTTTACCACACCCACTTACGCACTCTGAAAAACACTTCACAGAAATGCTTTTTTTTTAAAAAAACTAACATTCATGTTAAAGGGTAATAAGGTTATTTTAGTTCCCCTGAGTCGATACAGTCTGATTTATTATCTAATCAGATAATTAGACATAAGCATGTCACACTGTAACAGCTGCAGTAGAACAAGACAGATTGTTATTTTCTTTTTGAGTGATTATAGAAACAAAGTGTTAAAGCTTTCAATGTTTGTGTTACTTTTGTTTTGGCTAAATGAAAGTTGAAAGTCAGTGCTGTGAGGAAAAAGCACATCGGCCTTCATGTCATAATCTGGGAATGTTGAAGTGAACATGTCCAGCACCCGCCCTGTTCAATGATGCAAGCCCACACTACTGACACTCGCCCCACAGGTCGCCATGTTGACAGTAATGATGACTTCACCGCTTCAGTGAACCACTTTCTAGAGGTCCAAGATGACGACTTTTACAAAGAAGATCAAAATGCTCGATGACCTCTGGACAAAGTGTGTAAACGTAGGAGAGGACTATTTTAAAAACCATTTAATGTACTAGATTTTCTAATATTGATTCCTAACTCAGCCCATCATCTTTTCTATCAGCCCTTTTAAGTTTTTTGTTGGTCACTCAAAAAGATCTAGTGGCTTTTATTTAAAAGACTTGTGTAAAATAAGCAGTGTTTACTTCTCGGTCCCATTTACTTAAGATAGCTGTTGCTTTTAGCCAATTAATCACATTTAGTTCAGCTCTGATAAGATGTGAAAAGCACTGTCATTGTAAAAGACAAATAATTTAATCAATCACTCCCAGATTAACAGCTTTAATGCCGTTGCAAGTCGCAGGCCCAGTACTTACTTATAAGACACCACACAAACCAGGTAGTGATTCAGATTTCCAGTTTTAATCATCACTTCTGTTTTTATTTAAGCAGATATTTCCCATTAGCATTGTACATGTCTGGAACCTACAGAGTTCTCCCATGACTACCCTACCATCTTCCCACCTCCATGCAGATTTTCAGCATCATTCAACACATCAGTTTTTTTTTTATTTTAAATGTCCAGTCTGTCAGCTTGCAGGAGAGGGGGAGTGTGACAGCAAGGGAGAAAGAGGGTTAGGAAAGAGAAAGAGGTTTTTTTTTTCCCAGGAATGAAGAGTCAGAGCCATCACCAGGCACTCTTCATCTTACACTCCCACAAGAAGAGTTATGGGTGGATCCAGTAGAGCTGGATGGAAATCTATCAAGCATCAGTAATCTAGCCACTTACGGGGTCCTGTGCAACTCCCAATACTCTCGATCGTCTGTGAGGTATCTGACACCTCAATCTCCTGTAGGGTGGGTAAGAGGTAGGGGGCTATTAAGGCTGGAAGCTGGTGTTGAAAGTTTCTGGGGTCTGTGGTTGTTGGTTTCACCCGCTTCAAAGCATGAATGACGGCTTTGGCAAAACACTGCCCTCTGCCGATTTGGAGGACGGAGGGGAGGAGGAAAAGGAAGAGAGCTGGGGGGGGGTTAAAACAAAGATGGAGTATTTAAAAAATACATCTTTGCAAGTTGAGTAGGGTGACAGACTGATACAGGGAGAACACAGTCCTCAAGAATAAAAGCAAATACAACAGCAAACATTCTCTGGCACACACCCCAATAAAACAGCCAAACAAAAAAAAAAAAAAGAAAAAAAAAAACAACAAAACAAAATGGCAAACAAGCAATTCAATCAAACCATACAAAGTGACATCAGGCCTTTCCAAAGTGACATCAAGTTTCTCTTTTTAATCCCATTCAATCCCACTGGTCTTAATCAAATAAGTCTATCTCCCATAATTCTCTGTAAACCAGGAAGTACTCGTTGGCTCCTCTTTATGGCTGGTCAGCAAGGTTAGGGTCCGCTCTGAAACTATGACACGAACAGATCTCAGCGAGGCCAGCGAGACTGGCTAGTGTGGTGAGATTGTGCCCGTCATTAACCAATGGTATGGCTATTTCAGAATTAACATCAGTGACACAGGCAATGATTTCAGCAGCATTATCAGGGGACGAGTCAACATAGTACAACGTTACAGCACATTCAGAGAAATAGAAACGCATGGCGCAGGACAGGTACAAATGGCAGTCTTGTACAACGGAAAAATCAAGTTTGCTTTATACAATCACATTTCTATAGCAACGCTGAACATTCCACCACTGAAAACTTTTACATCTGTTGGTCTCAGTACAGCTCGTTTCCTTGAAGCACCATTGTACAGCTAACGTAGAAGTTTGTGATACGACACAGAACATAGAACGAGTATTGGGAACAGTAAGCAGGCTCTAGGGCATTACATTTCTATGCGTCACTTTATGAATGCTAATCTCAATCAAATACACTGCAAAGTTTTTCACATGAATTACCTAACAACCATGTACGGAGTTAGACAGAAACCCGAATGAGTAAAGAGGCAGAAAGAGGGGCTGGCTGACTGCAGCAGGAGGGGACCCCAACCCTGGTAGGCAAACTTTTAAAAAGGTGCCACTCTGGAGCACAGCAGAGGGGAGAGGGATTCTGGAAGGGATTGAAAACAAAAAAAGGCAAGGAGAGCGACACACCTCTCTTCCTTCTTTACCTCTCAACCTCCCTCCACTGAGGGCAAGTACGAGAACAGAGTGCTGGAGCAAAAGAAAAACAAAAAACAGTCCTGGAGTGCTGATTTTTCCTTGTACTCCTCTTTTCCAACCTCAGAAACATACGAGAGGGAGAAAGAAGGAGGCAAGCAGGAGAAGATGAGAGTTGGTATGTGTGAGGTGTACTCTTTCCTCTCTACCTGGCCTCCTCCCTCCTTTCCTCCCTCTTGGTGCGAATGGGTTGAGAGCCATCAGCAGGCTGCTGGACCCAGTTGTTATCATGGAGCCCAACACGGCATCCCGGTGTGTCTTTGTCTGTACGCCGGCAGCACATCCAGTAGGAGCGTCCATAAGGCAGGTCGTGGTGGTAAGGTTTGGGGTGCCAACGGCACAGGGAAACGTCCCCGCGCTCATATTGCCGCTTACACTGCTTGCAGGGGTCATCCCTGTAGAGCGGGTCTTGATTCCAGCGTGAATCCACTGCCCGCACCCCATATGTCTCGATCAACACCTTGAAATAGTGGCAGGTGCACTTGAGAGCTGCCAGCGAGCGTGTCGGCAGGTAGCTGAAGATGTTGACCATGATGTGGTCAGGCAGCAGCAGCATGTACTGGCGCGGCTCGAGGAGGCGCTGAATCTGAAATCGGATCTCCAGGAAGTCATGGGACACGTGGCGGTAGAGGCGACACAGCGAAGGGTCAGAACAGTCGTCCACAACACCAGGAGATTCTGGTCGAGGCGCTCGCTCCCCTGAGCCCACTGCCACTCCCGTCCCAGGGCCGTTGTTGTTGGCACAGTCCAAAGAGCACATTCCTGACCCACTGCCAGTGCCCGTTCCTTTTACATCCTCCTCTGGGCCCCGAGGGGGCTGAAGGAAGAAGAGTTGTCCAGGAGGAGGGTCATCTGATGAAGGGTCAGTGGAGCTGCCCACGCCGCCACCGCCCCCTCCCCCACTAGGCATTGCAAAACACACAGTCTCCTCCTGCACATTCTCAGTACTGTCCTTGCCATAAAACACACATTGGTCCACAGCACCTGTCACCACCACTTCCACGTGGAAGCCAGTCACTCGCTCCCGCCCCACACCCACAGCTTTCTTCTCCCCGGAGGAAAGCTCCTGGGTCGGGTCCGGGCTGCCACAGGCCTGCCTGTCTGGGTGATGGAGGTCCCCATCTGGTTTTGGAGCAGCAGTTGTGGCAGCAAGCAGCAGACTACTGGGGTCTCTCGACGAGGGACTGACGAGCTGGTAGAGGTCACAAGTGATTTTCTCTTTGGCCCTGGCTGCTGCCTGGTTACTCCCACCACCACAGCTCATAAACATACAGCGGGACCTGCCAGCTGGCTCCAACTGAGACCGTGGGTCCAGATTTGACACACGGAAAGCTATCCTAACCTCACCGTGACTGTGACTGGGGGGCGGAGGAGGGGTTACAATGCCAGACTCCCCCCCTCTCCGACGCTCCCTTTCTCTGTCTCGATTAGAAGAGTCTGTTCCAGGACCAGCGCCCAGATGAAGCCGATTCTCTAGGTTCTGGGACTCAAAGTGTGCAATGGCCTGAGCTACCCTGCATGACTCCTGCTGCTCCTCCAGCTCCTGGTCTGTCTGGATGGGAGAAGATGACTCCTGCGCCTCTGTGGAAGGCTGACCGTTTGAACTGTCTGACACAAACACCACAGGAGTGGGGTCTGAGACCGTGCCTCGGAGTAGGGTGTGCTGGTGGGGGGTAAGGCCCTGACTGTGAGTGGTAGTAGGGGTCTGGTGGTGGTGCTGGTTGCCATGAACAGCCACGATTCCCTGGAGGGCCATGGCCGTTCTCTGCTCAACCAGAGCAACCATCTCTGCCACCGACAGCAGGTCTGTCTCGTTCACCCCTCCTAAAAGTGGCTCATCAGGGCTAGCAGGGGCAAGGGAGGAGTCATGGCTAAGGTGTGGTTCGGAGGCTTGGGAGCGAGTAGGAGGGTCATACGATGAGCATCGTCTTCGTCTTTTGGCTTTACTGCAGTCAGTTGCCCAGTTACCTTTAACCTGTGGAAGAGAGAAATAATTACAGTTCAGTTGAAGAGCAATGAATCTCTTTAAACACACAAAGCTTTGTTGCAGATTTTGTCTCAGCTCCTCACCTTCATGGCGCTTGGTCTGGGCTGGCCTGCTCCGCTGAACTGGTGTGCAACAAAGAAGGCTATCTTCTCCTTGGTGTTGCCTGGCTTGATGACATACCAGGTGTCTAACAGCACGCGGCCGTCTTCCATCTGGGACCCGGAAGAGGGTGGCGAGGGAGGAGCTGAGGAGGGAGGAGGGGCCTGGCTCGGTGTAACGGAGCTGGACACAAGCTCAGGTTCTGGTGGAGTGTTCTCTGAGCCCACATCATCCTCCTCTCCATTCTCCTCCTCCGCCCCCACTATCATCCCCCCATCTTCACTTCCATCCACTGTCCTTCTGGCATCGGGAGAGGGCTCGGTCTTGCAGAGGGAGGGGGACCCCGTCCCGCCACCGACCCCACCGCTGCCCCCTGAGCCCGGGCTCCTTGCTTTGTTCTGGGAGTAGGTGCCAAAGGGGCGTGGGCACCACAGACGGATGTGGGAGAAGGTGTCTCGGTCCATCAGGATGGGGACCACCAGGGCATATCGGCATCTATGCTGGCCAGCAAAAACCACGAGCCAGAGCTCTCATCGTCGGCTCCTTATCCCAGTGCCAACCTGATCGGCACTGTCTGTCACCAAGCTCACCGGCAACACTGGGCATACAACCTGCATCAACAGGGAAGGGTGGAGAAAAGGCAAGGAGGGTGGAAATGAGAGAAAAGAGAGAAAGAGCACAGTCATAAATTAGCGCAGTCACTAAAAACAGGGTTCATATCTCTGGAGCAACACTGCTCATCAAGGCTGTGATCAATTTGGATAATCAATGACCAATTGAGGCTGTATTGAATAGCTGCCTCGAGGTACAAGTCAGACAGGGTGTTAGCATTGTAGCCTACACCAGCAGCCCAGCCACTAGACAGGAGAGAATTATCGTCATACTACAAACTGAACTTATCTCAACTGTCCCGCCTCCTACTTTAGCAAAACTCAATTAGCAATTACTTTTGCTACTGTGTACTAAGATCATCTCCCCGGCTTTGGAGCCTCTAAATCAAATAAAAGGGATTCAATTTCGGGTTTGGTGTCTGCGGCCTGCTGATGAAAGGGATGAAAGATGGACACAAAAGCTCCAAATGGACTCCTCTCTCTCTCTCCCTCTGCTCCTCTCCTGCATCTCAGTGCTTCAAAGAGGACTTGCTTAATGGGAGGCAACACAGGGAGGAGCATGCAGGCATATGCTGGACCTATTTTTAGCAAACAGCAGGAGGGGGTGGGGTAGTAGTGAAACTACTGTAGCTGTCCTCCCTGTCCTCACCCCTTTCTCCATGCCAAAAAGCCTATGCTACAGGCTAGGGGGGGAAAGCCTTTAGTCCACCCAGCGTGCTTTGCTTCTGCAGCTATGCCAGCTGAAGGGGTTGCCAGGAACGTGCCGGCATGCTTAAGGAGAGGAACAAGTGGCAAAGGAGCAACATGTTTGGCTCACTGCTGAACTGAAGGTCCCCTCTGCATTCAACAACAGCTTGAACTCACAGTTAAACCTGTCTGTTGCTTCTTTTCAAGTTACCTTTTATACATTAAATGTTAAAACTATACTGTCGGTATGTAATGTAGCACATACCACAAATACAGTGTGGCTCATGCAGTCTGACTCACACATTGAATCATGACTACAAGATGCAAAGGATGTTTTGGATGGTTTGCTACTTATGCATGTTGGCCATCTGGCATTCTAGGAGGTCAACAGGCGGTCTGCAGGAGTGGGAGTGGGATTGTTAGTTCTTCTAGTCTCTTTTATGGTTTAAAACAAAAACTAATGGGCTTCCTTTTTCCTTTTTTTGCAAATGTAACCTATAGTAGATTAGTATGGTTGGCTAATGAAGTGGTTTAACTATGAGTCAGTGCCAGTGAGAGTGCAACACGGACACAGATTGTATTTTTAGTTAAGTAATCTACCAATTAAACCTAAAAAGAACCCACGTCTTTCAGTACTTAGAAATCACTAACAACCAGGTATCAGCAGAGAACAAGAAACACAGAAGAACATTGAGTAAATAATCAAGTCCTTATCTCCACAATAAAATTCACCTTGAGATTCCAGGAAGCAAACAAAAATACATAGTATAAAACTCAGTAGCGCAGTTGGCCAACAAAAATGACTTTTTTTTTCTTTTAACAGACAATCTTAACGATTCTTATTGCAACTTTGGAGT
>JAPZDY010000024.1:5425152-5452256 GCA_029783645.1 Ctenochaetus hawaiiensis
TCTTTCAGTACTTAGAAATCACTAACAACCAGGTATCAGCAGAGAACAAGAAACACACAAGAACAGTGAGTTAATAATCAAGTCCTTATCTCCACAAAAAATCCACCTTGAGATTCCAGGAAGCAAACAAAAATACATAGTATAAAACTCAGTAGCGCAGTTGGCCAACGAAAATGACTTTATTTTCTTTTAACAGACAATCTTAACGATTCTTATTGCAACTTTGGAGTCACCTCTCATAGTTCAGCTAGTATACTGCTGTCAGCTCCAGATAATAATGGCAGATCTGGTAACAAAGCAATTTAATGATCTGTTCATAGACTAGGGGTTACTTTTTTGTGTGTTGTTCACCTTTCTCAAAGTTGACAGAGGCTTCGTTATATCAGGCCTGTGTGACTTGCACATTGCATCTTTTGGAATGTGGGAGTTGTAGTTTTTCAACAATTAGTGGTGGGAAGGAAAAAAAAGTCTTTGGTAGGTTGTAAGCATTACTTGCACACTGTAACCCTTAATTATGCTAGGGCAAATATGAGAGAAGACATCGCACTGTAGAGCCCTGCTTCTATGGTAATTCTATTGCTTGTAACAGCACTGTTACAAACATTCCCATTCATCAATAGCTAGGAATAATGCCAGTTTAGGTTCACACAGGGTGTGTTTTAGTGTCCAATGCAAGCCAGTAATGCAGCACTTGTAAATCCCACAGCACTCCACGTGATTTATGCATAGCTCTTTTAACAATCTTGTTGCATAACGCAAGGTTTATCAAAGAGCTTGTTTTGCAAATGGTTGAAATTCTTGTTTAGGAGTGGTTCCATGAGTTTTGTGACACAGTAGCCTTTAACTACAGGACTGTTTCAATCCACAGACTTCAATACAGGTTATTGTTGTGCTTGTGTCTGACCAACTGAATGGGTGGTGTTTTTGTACATTTGGACTAATGGAACGGCTCACAGAGGTGCAAAAAGCAAACGCCGCCTACACAGTGCAGTAAACCAATTCAAATGCTTCCTGTATAATCACATAGCAACAACTCAGCTAAGAGCAGGCAGATTTTATGTTGTGATGAAAAAAGCTAGTGAACCTTTTTTCTGCCCTTGCCCTCCATGATCCCTTGTGACTCTCTCTCTCTCTCTCTTTAACCACTTTTATTCTCTACCTCCTTTCCATCAGCTCTTCTTTTCCCCTCCCTCTCACCCATCATGCAATCCATCTCTCATAACAGATTGGATGGTATTATAAGAGGGTCCAGAAGAGAGAGAGAGGTCTGCTGCAGCGCTCCAATACAAAGTCACACGCAAATAAAACACACAAGCGGAAGATCACCCACCTGGCAAACTACAGGGCAGAATTATTAGCTTTCAACTCCCTCTGAATCTGAGATGGTTGTGAGAAAGGTCATGTCCGCACTAGAGAAGATAAATCTGAAAAACACTGCTTCCACACAACATTTTTGGATTGTTCTCCATCTACACTGAAACTAAAAAAGAAAAAAAGATGAGAAGAAAATCTCTCCTTCCTCCTCCTCTGTTGGTTGGCAAACAAGGAAATTGTGCAGTGCAGCCAACATTTGGCAAGGAGTGCGACACTCACAGCCAGGTTACTCTTGTTGGTCTCAGCAGGTTAAAACTCCATTTTGTCACCTCCTTCTCTCTTTGATCACTTCAATTTTGCTACAGTGCAGCGTAGGAACACACGTTAACCTTTGTTACTGTTTTCAAATTACTTGGTCAGATGATGGTGATTCATAAACTCCACCAAATAACCAAAGTGAGCAGCTTTTATCTTTGATGATGCACTGTTAAATCAAATCAAAGCACAGTTTACTGCTTGTGATATCATCCAACAACATAACACATATGAGTCAATGATTACACCTATGTTGCATTAACTGATGCTCAAGTTGAGCAATCAGAGAGTTTCGATGCAAACACCAGAGATCAACAAGACTTCTTTGTTGGGAAGTGCCATCTTTTTGGAAAAGCTTTAATTTCTCCGTCCACATTTCACAACAGTATTTTCAGATCCTATCTATAATGCAGAATGTCTTTCAAAAGTTCAGATGCCAGTTTGTTAATGACTGATGTTTATTGAGAAATGTATGGACTATGAAGTCTCCTGCTGTCACACTGCACAAAGTCTCTATTAACTCTGGGTCAATTCACTGAACAGACACCCAGAAATTCAGATGCTTATAAAAGAAGTCTGTCTAATAGACTCAATCAACATACTGTCCAATCCAGTATCTCACATTCAACTATACATTGTGCTGTGTATGACTGCGTATGTGACAATATACTTGATTTATTTTGACATCCAGATACAGCTGGAGAGTCTCTCAATCAAATTTTCAAAGCTCAACATTACTCCCCAACAGTCAATTTAAGTTTGTACTGACGTTACTATGTTTACTTTATTCTTTTCATTTGAAACTGTTCCTGCAAATCAAGGCTTGGGTTTGGTTTTAAGCTTTCTGCAACAACCTAATCCTTCAAATCCTGTCCGAGCACAGTAGCAGCCAGCCACACTACAGCTACACAGAGTATGACAGTCTGCATCATTAGTTACCAGAGCTTTATGACAAATGAAGTGTCGAAAGAGTAGGGATGTGCGTGACTAGTCGACTTATTGATTAAATACTGCTAATGCTGTAATTCAGTACTACAAAATACCAGTCAGTTAACTTAGTTAACTTGTTAATATTTATTATGAACATTTAAGTTATAAGATAATGTGCAATATTCATATGCCTAGTGCAAAGTGTCAGAGCAAATGCTTGTGATTTACTGCTGCTGATAATAAATATACACAAATACTGCAAATACTGACTGGAATATGTTGGTCTGTTTTGAAATGACTATCTTTCTGATTTCATAGTAAGAGATTAACAAGTTTGTCCCATAACATTACAACTGGACTTCTGCTAAACTGGGTCATTTCCCTACACAAATCAAAAGCAGTGTGGCATGCACACCTACCAGGACAATGGTTACAGTATGTTAGAAGCTTGCAGAACAGAACACATAGTGTACCACATCCCAATTAAATAGTAATTTAAGATTTTAACAAGTTGGATCACCACCAGTTCAAAGATCTTCAAAATGTGTGTTGTCGTACGTCAAATCTATCAACTCACATGGCTAAGTAAGGCTAAACGGTCACTGCACGCTGTTAGGGAGTATTTTAGGTTTACTCTCAATATTAAAAGTGAGCCAGCACATATGTCAAAGATGTGTTCGCTATTTGTCTCAAAAATTGTGGCTAAAGAGGGTAACAGGACAAACCTTCACCTTGGCAACAAATGGAGGAAGGGCACTTATTTCCTATCTATTCATTATTCTATTGGCTATAAGTATTTAAACTCAGCAGGACTTGTCAAAGTAGGTTAGCTGCATATTAGACAGCCAGCTTTGTTGGCTAGACAACGTCATACATGCTACGATGAATTGTATCACCGACTGCTCAGCTTGTACATTTTTATACAACACTATACTATACAATACCGAGGTAAAATGCCAGGAGGGTGTGAAAGTCTGAAAAAACATGGCCCAAGCCTATCCCTCATACTATCTACCAGCTCAGCAGCACAACACTTTCTAATATAGAAGCATGCCAAAAAGTCTGAGCTCAATCTCCTTCTCTGCATGTGAGCCTGTGAGGAAAATACAACAGAAGCACAGCCAGCAGGCCAGCTTGGCTGCAAACTGTCAACAGAACAATAGAGCTGAGTGCATCAGTCTAGTAGCCTGCTCCGGAAAGTTATTACATGAAGAGCAGCCTTTCTGTCAGGACACCGAGAAAGACTGGCTGACTGGCCATGCAGGGACTGTGTTTGTTTGTGTCAGCATCTGCACATTTGAGCTGTGCCGTCCTCACAAGTTAGACTTTGATGTAAGATTTGATACTACAGTCACATAGGCTGCTCTGTCAACACACAGTTTTATCCTACTTGAACATCTGAAAGGAAGAGGGCAAATTGTGAATTGCCTAAAATATCACATCAGACTGTTCTTTAAGTGGGCTACTTCAAATCCGACAAAACTGATTTTAAAGCAGTGACATCGTGAGATTGAATCACATGACTGTGCCAAAAACAGACCCACTCAAGATTTGGTCAGCTTTATTTGCACAAAGTGCCAAACAACTAAGTTGTGCCATACAATGCGTCAATTAGCTTAAGCGTTTATTTGAGAGCGTAACACTTAACGTTGTATTTAGTCAATATACTGCATAATCCTCACTCGGATTAAAATTTCATACATCTCTGCAGGTCAATTAACCGTTTAATTCCTTTGCTCTGTCTTAAATGATCTTAAAACCTTACAAAATTACTGTGCTAATGGCAACTTTTCCGATGACAACCAACAAGTGTGCTGTCAAAAACACTTTAAATAACAATAAACAAAGAAACAAGATTCATCTGGTTGTTAATGTCGATTGTTGCAATCACATTTAAACGTCTGACGTTCAACCACTAGCTGGCTATCCAACTAGCAAACAGTTAACGTTAACGTCGTAGTAAAATGTTCAGCATCTTAATGGTTATTTAGTCTATTAACATTCAACATAAACTGGGCCCAAACAATCAAAAACCTCCAAAAACTTTTAATATATAATCTCTTTGATCGATGGATATTTATACATAGTAAACAGGTAGTCTTTAGCTAACGAGCTTGCTAACTTGATAGCACAACTTACCTGCATAATAACATGGTAGCCTCTGCTAGCGAGCTAACAAGAGTAAAGAAAAAAATTCAACATTACATTTAGCCAACATGCTTACCTTGGCAACGTTTATGTCCACAGACAACCTTGCAGACTGTCGATGGCAAGTGTTTCCTCGCTGGTTTTCGCTCTAACCAAACCAGTTTGTCTGGTTAAATGCAGGTGACACGAGTTAACTATCCGTGTCCACGTAGCTAAGCTAGCTCACTCGCTTGGCTATTTAGCCAGCAGCTACTTTCTGTTATCAACCTTGTCTAGTGATGGTTGTTATCGAGGCTTGTGTGCCTGTCAGTTATCTGAACAAAGTCTAGCTGACAGTAGGCCTTGTTAGGACTATGAGCAGTCGCTCTCCCACTATCTATTTAGAAGTGACACAAGCTTTTACGGTATGTTCTCGGGGATACCAAAATAATCAGTGTCAAAACGGCAGGAGAAGGAAGGCCATCTTGTTGACAAGCAGCTGCATAAGGCCCACAGCCAATAGCAATGCAGAGTCGGTGGTGTGCCCATATATGGCGTCTGCACAGCTCCCTCCCTCTACTGCCCCCCTGCTCCCCCCACACTCACTACACTGGACCGCACTGGAAAACAGCAAAAGGTCACTGTGTCAGAGACAGGTGTGAAAATCCATATACACTTATAAAGCACTTTTGCACTTGTTGCACTCTAATAGTATGCACATCAGACTGATCTTATTACTATTCCACTATAATATCTAGTAGATAGTCTTAAGGATTCCATCAACAATACTTTGCATTGCATATGTTTTACATTTGTCCTTCTGATTTTAGCTAATAAAATTTTTCATTCTATCATGCTGTTGGTATTAATTTTGTTTTTCTAATATTATAGCTAAACTGTAACTATACTAAATTATGTGCATAATATTTCAATCTTGTTCTTGTTTGCCAACGAGGATGATTAAAGTGTCAAAATATTTATAAAACATGAAGGTGCCTTTGTGTTCAGGTGAATGAAACACACAACAATTTTTAGAAGCAGCTGTTCTTCACTAGTATTTATAGACTACAATAGAGTACCTATAGTACACATCAAAATTGATTATTAGATAAGTAGTGTTGGGGAAATAGAGTAGGCCTATGTGTGTCATAGTGGTCAGCATGTTTTGCACATGTTTGCATTTCAGATAAACTGGAGAAATGCAAAGGGTTAGAGCAGCAACTTCCAGGTCAAAGGGCCAGACACTACTGCACAGTGTGCAAATGTCTGTTTCTATTTTCACTGTATTTTAATCACAATTAGAGGCACTTCATCTAAAGTATGACACTGGTAGATGAAAATTATCACGCAAATCCTCCTCAAAACAGACTTATAATAAACTGTGTTTTGAGATCAATGATGTAATAACAAGAAGAAGCCAGTGATTACAGACAGTCATGTGGAAAAAGGACTACATGATTAACTAATATTTTTCCATTAACAAAAAAAAAGTATTTTTGTTAGTTTGCTGAAGGCCTTCCATTCTATTACAGCACAAGTCTGTTGGGCTGGGCAATAATTTAGTGTTATTATTTATCTGTTTTCTGTGGAATAGTGTTGTTATTACAAGATGATGTGAAATTGTGTTTCAGAAATTTCAGTGCAAAATAATTACTTGAAGCAAGTTGTAATTAAAACATAATAAGTTACGTTTTATTAAATGATATGGAAGTTTGCACCAGATAAATGATTATTCATTTGGTAGTTAATTATTGTCTGATATCACATCATTGTGCAGTGACTTGGCTTGATGAAACAATCATTTCTGCAATTTAAAAAGTTTGTCATAACAACAGCATTTTCCCCAGCTTTCAAAAATGGATGTTGATATTTTTTCTGCATAACAGTCAATCTGCAGTCAATGGCAGCCACAACACTCAACTCTGTTTTCACTTAACTATTCATAGTCTTAATAAAAAAAGAATATATTTATTGTGAAACAATAAATTTACCTTTTAATTGCGGCTAGCATACTGTAAAATAAATATTGCATGGGCATAGTTTCATAGCCAAATGATGCAGATGTATAGGATTGCTGTAAAGGTGACACCTTTCAGTGGACAATGGCTTGAAAAAAACAAATATATATAATAAAAAAATCGACACAATAAATTGTTGCTGCAGTGTGCTTTTGAAAATTGCTGCTTATTAAATCTCTATATTATGCTTCACCTCTCTTGTTTGGTAACTGTACCTCCCTGCACGTGTATGTTGGCGTCCTTCAAGAGGACAACGCCCCCTAAAGTCTTATTAGAGGTTCTTTCATTTTGCGCCCGCCTTAGGTTGACTGTTATTGGACCAATAGTTATGCACTGGCCGTCCATCATCCGGTACGCTGTAGTACTATTGGTTAAAAATAGTACACCCTCTCCCTCCTTGACTTCCGGGTTCCAAGACGTGCTCTGATTGGTCCTCGATCTTGTCAGTCAAACTTGAACTTCCGGATGTGGAAACGTTGCAAAACACACAGCCGTGACAGTAGTGAGTGAAAGAGGACAGTCACCGTGAAAAACCTGGATAACGCCGCTCTAAGAAAAGTTAGTATCTTAATTTGTCAACAGCAGAATGAGTCATTTAGTATTTATTTGATTTAACAGCAATATTTGTGTGTGTTTGGATGCAGCTGTTAGCTAGCTGGTGGTTTTACGCTTTAAGTCCTAACGTGCTGACATTACACAACATGGTTAGCACTAACAATCATACAGGAGCTAACTAACTTGAATGAATCAGTTAACGTAGTTGTCAGTATGCAGTACAATGGTTTATGTACTTAATTATACAAATGTTTTGTAAATAGTTTATCAGACTGCAAGTCAGTGTTGCACAATTGATGTTAACGACACGTGTTTAAGACGCCTTAGCTAATGTCTTGGTTACCGTCTAGACTATCACACTGACTGTTGGACTATTTAGAATAAACATAATATACACTTCCCTTAAGTGTCTTTGGATTCATTTGTTTTACATTGCAAATGTCTTTTTAGTTGTATGAAACATTGGTTTTAGTGGTCAAGTTTAGTTGAAGTATGTGGCTCTGGCTGGTACGTTGTGTACTTTTTTCAGTCCAACTATCCTACAACACGTAACTTTGTCCCCTTCTCTCTCTACCTCTCTGTATACAGTGATGCTTTCAGAAGTCCTACAGGTTCTACGAGGGGCAGGCAAAGTGGGTTCTGCCCTCGTCGCCACTCAAGGAGAACAACTCCGATTAATGGCTTGCAACTCCTCCGTTGGAGCAGGAGTTAAAGTGGCTCAGGATGTGGTGGAAGGACTGGTGGGCACCTTCATGGGTGGAAGCAATTCGGTAAGAGTCCCTGCATAGACCTTGAATTCATCATTTAGGACTTTTGGAATTTATTTAAACACCAATTTTTTTAATGGAGTAATTTATATTTTAAATTATGGTTAAAAATAAGTTTGTTTAACTAAAAGAAATTCAGCTCAAGTTAAATGTCAAATGTGCATATATAATTATTACTTGTCCTTCCCTGCTGTGCATGTAGCAACAGTCAATAAAAGAGGATGTGTTTCCGGATGCGGAAGGCTGGGAGAATATGGACGCTGATGAAGCAGCTAAATGGGCTGTTGGATCCGAGTTCGCCCCTGATGCTCCAGAGCAAAGCCAGACAGATTCTGGAGCTACGACAGAAATGCCATCAGGTCATTACGAGCTTTAACCTGTCATGAACATGACACACAATGTTAAATTAGAAGGCGTTTCATCAAAGATTTTATCAGGTTTGACCTCAAATGCCTCCACAAAAAATGGCTACTTAAAGGTCGAGTACAAAGTATATATTGTTTCTAAAATATTTTTTTGTCATCAGAGCATCTTCAAACCTTATAGAAAGCACATAATAAAAGTCTGTTTGCATATATACAATGCAAATGTAACCTGATTATTTCCCCTTTTGGGTGCTAACATTTTGTCAGTACATTGCCTATAAAATTTAAGTGCATATATTTATCCAGCCACATTATGGTTCTAATATTTACATTTCCCTCTCATCTTCCTCCCACAGGAGTTCCTCCTTCCCCAGGTGTAGCTCCCTCAGGAGCAGGCTGGCCGGGTCAGACCACTCGCTTCCTCCACACTACCCATAGCTTCCACCGGTACTACTACCAGACCAGATCTGTCCATGACACAGTGGTGGCCAGACTGACACCGGAGGACATCAAGAAAGCCAGGGAGGCCAAGCAGGCTCTGGTCAAACCTGTCAAACAAAAGGTTAGTGGAAGGACTCAGTCTGTAGTATTTAGTGTCCAATTTCAAGGCACTATTTAGGTGAGCAGACTGTTACCTACATTAGTTCTCTGTGACTGTTATTGACTAATAGAAGTTGTATACAAAGTATTTCTATCATTGCCACATAATGAGGGTTTCTTTTTTACCCACACTGAGTAAATATATACGGTAGTTATGTATTCTTCGCGGTATCTGCAGGATATGTAGTTAAAGCACATGCGTGGACAATATTTTGAGTTGACTCATGTTATGTAACATGTTATATACAGTATGTCAGCCTTTATGATGTAACTGTTGGTTACTGTCTGAAGAGTTTGCCCTTTTCTAAGTAAGATATGAAGTAATAACAAAAGAAATCACCTCTAGAAGCCATTTTAAATCAGAAAATAATCGAATAAATTTGTTTTTACTGTCTGGTGTGTCCTCCCACAGCTGAGTGAACGTGCCAGAGAGAGGAAGGTGCCTGCCACAAGAATTAGCAGGCTTGTTAATTTTGGGGGTAAGAACTACATTTTTTTAAAAATGTATTATTATATTTTCCATTTTTGTGTAAATCACATCACATTTAGCAAAAATAATTTTGATATTCAGATTTTCAAGAGAAAATGCTCCCTGTGCCTGTTCAGGTTGTAACATACTTCCAATTATGGCAGGAGAAATACGACCTTGCACAATATAAAATGCTGTCTTACAGTTTGCTGGAAATACAGAGCAGAACCAGCAATAATTAGACACTTCAAGAAAAATATGTGTGTAATTAGTATGGACCTTAAATTTCAAGCATTTGTGTCTCTGTCCCTTTGCTGCAGGACTGGCAGTAGGACTTGGGATTGGTGCTATTGCAGAAGTGGCAAAACAGTCACTGGGAGGCAAACAAAAAGGAGGTAAACACTTATCTTCTTCTCACTTCTCCTCGGCTGTTCTTTTTCTTTCATCCTGTAAAATAGCTTTTAGTTCAATGCATGCTTGGCAGATCCAGCAGACAGATGGACAGCTGCTCGGCCCTGGAGAAGGTTCACTTTTGTCAGCACCTGCCAAGCATTAAATCAAACCAGTTAACAAGAGCATAAACAGAGGCTTTGATACGTGTTAATGAGCCAATTTCTGTTTTAACAAACAGCTTTATAAAGTCAGCTAGTAAAACTGGAGCTTAATTACTTACACACAGCAGCTTGAAGATAATTGCCAAGAAACATTTCTTTTGTTTTTGCTGTGGTACTTGTAGGATGTTGTGTTATATATCACTGTTAATAATCTCTCTGTCTTTGTGTGTGTGTGTGTGTTGGTGCTGTCTGTTTTGTAGACATGAATGCTTTTTTAGACTCTCCTCTCCTGTCAGAGGCCAATGCTGAGAGGATAGTCAACACACTGTGCAAAGTCCGTGGAGCTGCACTCAAGATAGGACAGATGCTTAGCATTCAAGGTACAAACTGCAGGAACTGTAAAATGGTCTTCAGATGTCCTCACAGTCAAAGGATTTCTAGGCAGTGATTTTATTTTCTGACTACTGGATTTTTCTTCTTCAGACAACTCCTTCATTAACCCCCAGCTGCAGAAGATCTTTGAGAGGGTCCGGCAGAGCGCAGACTTCATGCCGACCTGGCAGATGAATGTAAGCATGAACTGACCCTGTGTAGTAACGTAGCAATAATAGATAGTCATCTTGATGAAGATCCTTGCAGACTCAGACATGGTGCTGCTTTTATTCTGGTTAGTTAGGAATTTGCAAATGTCCACAAACCAGTGGTCAAAACAATGTGCATAACTTAGGTGCTGATGTTAATCAAACAATGACACTCTGAGCACTTTCTCACAAAAGTATTAGTTGTAAGTTATAACTTGTTATAGCCTTCTACATGCACATGCAAGAGGAACAGTCTTGGAAGTTTTTGATCGCACCTTGCAGTGTGAAAAACCTGCGCTGCAGTTTGTCTTTGTGACTAGATTAGACCACACAAAAGACAGTTTCACCAAGTCTGTTTTTGTTAGTTTAGTCATGCTCAGTTGCAGCTCGATGTATGTAGATTTTAAATGACCTAAAATGTTTTTAAGGCTTTTGTGTGGCTCTGATTGTATAGAAAGTTCTGGAAGAGGAGCTGGGGCCAGGCTGGAGAGATAAGCTGTTGTCCTTTGAAGACAAACCATTTGCTGCAGCGTCCATCGGTCAGGTGCATCATGGGGTCTTAAAAGACGGAAGAGAAATCGCCATGAAGATCCAGGTATCCATACACAACCTTCAATAATCTCCCTCGCGACCTTTGTCTTTTTCTGTCTGCATTTGTTTCATCTGTTTGTCTCATATTCCTCAGTACCCAGGAGTGGCAGAGAGCATCCAGAGTGACATAAACAACCTGATGTCAGTTCTGAAAATGAGCGTTGTCCTGCCCGAAGGTAACAACTCCAGCAGTTTGTTTGCCTCTGTTCAGTGAAAATTAAACTGATTATACCCTCAGACAATAATCAATAAATAAATACAACTATTTTTTTTGAAACAGAGCCGTATATCTACATGTAAAAGGCTCCAGCAGTTGTGATATTTTACTGTTGTAGTTTTTCTATAATAAAGCTTGTGATGAAGCATATTAATAGCAACAACTATTGTTCCTTTGTGTATTGTACTTAAATACTGCATGTTTGGTGATAGCATCATTCTGAAGATAAAAAATCCAGAAATCCATCCTTCTTTGATAGTTCCCTGTCATTAAATAGGGAGGTGACCATAGGTGCTTCTACAAACAATTTTGTCCTTTTTGCTATTCCATATTAGACCATAGGGTGGTGCTATAGTTCGTGGTCAAAACTAGGTGACACATTTGTTAGTGAGTGACAATGAGAACATCTGCACCATTTGTAGAGATGTTTTGTGTGTCTTTTCCATGCCCAAACCTACATAAAATCAGTCAAAAACATGAAATTATTTATCATAAATAAAGATTACATACCTGTAATAATAATTGAGTGTATCTAATGATGCACACCTCCACATATACACCATATGAATTGCCTTCATGCATAAGAATCTAGATGTTTTCTTTGGTTTCCACTGCTCAGTTTTGCACTATTTATTTTTCCACAGGTCTGTTTGCAGACAGCAGTTTGGAGGTTCTTCAGAGGGAACTGGCATGGGAGTGTGACTACAAGAGGGAGGCCGAGTGTGCCAAAAAGTTCAGGTAGGTTTATGTGGCGTATTGAACCATGAAGCCTTTTACACTGAATCCCTCTGCTGAGCTGTTACGCACCATTTAACTGCGCAGAATAGAAACTTCGCCAGGTTAGCTGTTCAGTTTCAGGGTGGTTTCTCTGTAATAACACCCACATTTTACCAAATGCTACAAAACTGCATCTGTTTTTGCACAGAGACTGTATTGAGCTTGTGTTTTATGGAAAATAGATTTAGTTTTGTTGATTTAAATTGCTTTGAGAAGTACTTTTCTCCCACTATCACTAGAAACAGTGTTGTTAAATATTTATAATATTGATGTGATGCAATATTAGAGAAAATGATAAATCTTTCTGTCGTATGTTCAGTTTATTTGAACACATTATGTCAAGTCTCAATGTTTTATTTGTTACAATCTTTATGTGCATCTTTGCTCACTAGTTTTACATGTCAGTTTGTCTTTTGGGTATTTTTCTCCTCATGATTTGTGTCTGGTCTCCAGGTCGCTGCTGGAGGGAAATGACGTGTTTCAGGTCCCTGAGGTGATCGATGAGCTGTCAGGCCGCAGGGTGCTGGCCATGGAGCTGGTGCAGGGAGTCCCTCTGGACCGCTGTGTAGACCTGGACCAGGAAACTAGAAACCAGGTAAGAGCTGATTTAACAGGATAGGTTAACCTCTTTGTCATTGTAATTCAAGAGGTACAGTGGAGACACGGAGAACAAAGATATTTGGTTCATTCCCTCGACATTAAACGTATTACAGAAAAATTTGTAACGATAGTAACTTTTTCTTTGCTAAAGCAGAATGTTTTTAATTAGGCAACTTTATAAAATTTAATTTGAAGTAATGATGCTTGTTTTAGTTTTAAATTCACAAAATCTACATCACGTCAGGAAACCAGGAATTACAAAGCAGTCTGAAGTGCTGGAAACTCTCAACTTATGAAGTGAAAGGGAAAAAAGGTTAATGGAGTTTCGACACTGGGGCCATGGTTCGAGTGCTGCAATGGACGCTGAACCGTGGCTGAATGTCTCGACCTCTAATTGCAAGAACCAGTTAGAGCTGAAACCTTATGACAGAAGAAGGAGCTTAATAGTTCTCTCTGTTCCTTCTTTCTGGCCTTTTGTCTAAAATTTAATGTATGGTGTGTCTGTATTGCACTTCTTGTGGACAGCACAGAACCGAGCTGTCTCATTATCTTCTACAGACACAAGAAGAACCTTAAAACAAAGTTTGAATGAAAAGCAGCAGTGAAAATTAAACTGTGTCACTGATTAAAAAAATCGCATTTGATGGTTGAGATTTTGCACTAGGAGCTTGAACTTCAGTCAGACAGTATCTTTAGACATGGCGAGTGTGTGGCGGTGCACAGTACCCGAGATACCTGAGTGAAACAAAATGTATTAAAGTGATTTAACACACTGAACCATAACAAGAGCTAAAGCATGAAAATATGGATAATAACAGCACAATAATAAACCCAAACCTCTCCTCTCTTCTTGTCTCCAGATTTCTTTCAACATCCTCCAGTTGTGTCTCAGGGAGCTTTTTGAGTTCAGGTTCATGCAAACGGATCCAAACTGGGCAAACTTCTTCTACAACTCAGACACCAATAAGGTAAAGGAAGTCTGGTTCTGAAGTAAATAAACTTTCTAACAGAAATGTGCCACAGTGACCAAATATTCATTTAAAAAAAGAGCAAAAATAAAAAATCCATCATAAGCAGCAGATTGATGACACTCTTCTTGTCTGTAGGTTGTTTTGTTGGACTTCGGAGCGTGCAGAAGTTACCCAGAATCCTTCACAGATGACTACATACAGGTATGATGAATCTAAAATTATGAAACAACCACCAGTGAGCCACACAGCATGATTTATGCAAGAAGGTTTCTGTGAATAATTAAGCGCCGAAAGTCTTAGGCTAAATTCTGCAGCAGCTGAGGGGAAACGATTATAGACAATAAAGTGTGCATGGACACACACTCCTGTCCATTCTGCTACTTTATTCTACCAGAGCCTTACAGTAAAACTCTTAAAATAATCATGATGACCAAATCCATATCATCATTTCGTGTGTGTGTGTGTGTGTGTGTGTTTTCAGGTGGTGCATGCGGCCTCTGTGGGTGATCGAGCCACAGTTCTCTCCAAATCGAAGGATCTAAAATTCCTGACAGGCTTCGAGGCCAAGGTAAAGTATTTCAGTGTCTGCTGCTGTGCTCATTTATTTTTGATATGATTTATCCTCCTCAGTCTCTGCTGTCTTCCCACCTCAGTCTGACCGCCTGTGTTCATGCAATTCCTCCATAGCCTCTCACCATCTTTTTTTGGATTTTTACCAAAGAGTTCATGTTTGCAAGCTCTCTCTGTGCCAAGAACAATAATAGCTCAGTATTCATGAATGGATTTCAATGACAATTGTTAGACTCAAGGGACTGCAGGTAAAAAAAGTGACTGATTCACGTTCAGCAGTGACTATAAAAATAGCTAAATCTGAAACCTCTTCATACGATTTCAGATCAGGTGAATAAAAAGAGTGTTGGACGAGTTTAAATCCGCATTCCTGGATGACTGATGTCCATTTTCTCAGACATTGCTGACTTGCAATTTTTAAACCATTCATCAAAGAAATACCACAACAGTTGTTAACTTCAAACTTTCTTCATAATCACTCAAAGAGTTGAACTGCACTTGCATATAAAAACAGCTCCGTGACTCATTTCCTTCTACTGTTTACCATGAACTTATCAATCACCCTTCACAGCAACACAAGGAAACTTGTTATACATTAAACTTGGCGTACAGAAAAACTGTTTTTCCTCAGTTAAAAAATGTGTATTCATGCTATGAAGTTGTTTGTACAGTGTGTTAGATAAGAAATATGCGCACTTGTGGCTGTAAAATCTCCAGAAAACACTCACTCTAGCTTCCTCAGAGTGTACATACTCAAAAAAGCAGCTTAAATTATGTTTGTGTTCCACTTTTCAGCTCCTGTGCTGAATTCTTGGTTCAGTTGTTCATCGTGTGCACAGTTAGTCACTGTAACACCTCTCCATTCCTCCCACCAGGCCTTTGAGGAAGCCCACGTGGAGGCGGTGATGATCCTCGGCGAAGCCTTCGCCTCTTCGGAGCCCTTCGACTTCGGCACTCAGAGCACCACCCAGCGCATCCAGAGCCTCATCCCAGTCATGCTACGCCACCGCCTCACCCCTCCACCCGAGGAGACGTACTCCCTCCACCGCAAGATGGCCGGCTCCTTCCTCATCTGCTCCAAGCTGAACGCACGCATCCCCTGCAGGGACATGTTCCTGGATGTCTACAACAGCTACAACCAGAGGAGGCAGGCGGAGCAGTCGGCACGTGCTGCTGCTTAGACACTAAGGGACAAACTACTGCTTCCATCTGAGGACTTTTTCAGAGTCGGCTGCTGAGTAAAGAGACTGAGTCTTGAATCTACAGAAGGAGACTGTGGATCAGAGTCACCTAAGGCTCTGTTACATGTAAATATGTCACTGACTTTGACCATTCGCTCTAACGAGGACCATGTGCTTGACTTTTTCCACCTGTCTCCTCTCAGCGCCACAGTTCAGTGACATCAGTGTGAGGCTGTGATGATCTGGGCGTGTTATGAAGTTGCTCAATGACTCATCACGGCCTTTCAAAACTCTCACACTCATGTACAGACAGATATATATACATATTTACTGTGACCTGGAATTTGATCACAATAAAAAATATAATATTTGTTTCACAAAAAATACAGAACACTGAAGCCCAAAACGGTTACATGACTGATGATATATTTGAGTTAAGTGAAGAGAGGATTATTTAATTGATTTCGAGTGTTAGCGTGTGTGTATATGTGATGTTATAGGCCCAAAGGTTACATCTTTTCAGAACGCTTCTGTGCATTAAAGCAAGCTTTGTGTGCAGTTTCTCCATAGGAAAGACGCACGTATAATCCCCCTGTGCTGTCCTGGTTAAAGTGAATTCACTCTGACAGAAAACTCCACCACATCTCTCACAGAACGGGTACCCTCTGTCTGAGGGACACATAATAAGCCCTGCATTGCTGAGCTGATGCTGCCAAGTGCTCTTTTTTTTATTTATTTTTTTTGTTACAAGGACTTAGAGCTGCCTAATGAGTTGGCGATGAAGCTTTGTCCTAACGTGACGACTGGCAGAAGAGACAAGCAGATTACCAGAGAAAACAGTAGAAACAGTCTGATGGGACTCCAGCGTTTAGTGGCCTTGCATTACAAAGAATATCTGACATTAAACTCATGAAATATTGTCATTTCTCTTTCGTGGTTCTTTACTATAGAGGTGTGTACTGCAACCTTAAAGGCAATGTGCTTTGCTGTGTTTTCTATTTATATAAATAAAATGTGAAAAGGGTTTTAAGTATCAGAGATTGAGCTTTACTGGTAGGTGTCAAGAAGGTACCGAAGGCCAAAAGCTTCCTTCACTCCGGATTGATCTTTCCATTCAATTATAGTCCTGTTTGGGAGATGTCATCGACTGGAGGCCATGTTTGCCCTCATCCTCCACCCACGCAGTTCTCATATTGACCATTCAGCACCTTTAAACGATATTTTTGGCGTACAAAATGCAAGACTTGAGCTAATGGAAGCATCGATCGTTCCTCAGTTCAGAAACTATATTTGTTTCATGGCAGCACCGTCTACTTTCGCCTTCGGTCAAACTATCACAGCACTACAGGTCTGCTCACACAGCAGCAGCTGGGACGAGAGGCTTTCACAGACCTCATAAAAACCTGATTGAGAAAGATGCTGCTTTTCACTGTATCTCCATTAGCACTTGCTGTCAGTGTCCCTCCGCTGAGCTTAGTTACATCCCGTACAGTACAGCGAGCCCGGCTCCGATACACTCCATCAAACTCACAGTTTCTCTTTCTGAGTTTGGGAATTGGCCACAGCTAATAACTGCAGCACATGTTGAGAGAAGAAAAAAAAAAGCACATTCTTCTCTTGTAGCTTCACGCAACGGAAAGTTGGAGCATTTCTCAGCGAGTAAGAGGCAGCTGGCTTCAGTTTAGTGGAGGAGAACTGGCTCTTCTTTGGTCCCAGTCGCAGACTCTTGATCAGGGCTGACACGGGACTGCTGAAGGGTTATTTCTACGAGGAGCAGTTTTATTTATGAAGTTTAAGCTTTGTGCATGTCGTCAGATGCATTCTGAGGAGATTATTGTGTTTACACAATGTTTGTGCAAAGAGGCTTTACAAATAACATGATATTGTTATAGTTTTTAGGTCTACTGACGACCACAGTGGGGACATTAAGGGACAGTGTGCAGCCACTCTGTGCTGTAAGCTTTAGCTGTTTCTATTATATTGGCTGAATTGGCTTAATTATATTACAACTTTATTGTTAGTGTCCAATCTTCAGCTATTAGGACTCCCTGAGGGTGTTTACTGGCAGTATTATCATCATTTTTGCATGTTATTCATTGTTATTTAGCAACAGGCTTTTAGCTGCCATTGTGGACAATAAAGTCAGGCCTTTTTGAGAGTGTTTTATTTTTTACAACTGAGCTGAAGGATTTAAAATTATGTGAATGATCTCCATTTTACAAGATTACCTGCCAGTCACAAGATGTCTGCTTCTTCATTAAAAAGTCCATTAGTAGTGATTGTGTACTGGTACTTTTAAAATCACATATCAGAAGTGTTTATGTCGTGATTGGCTTCCAGATGAGATTTGATGTCAAAAAGTCCTGCTTATATGTTTACATGTTAAACAGGACTAAATGCAAGACTAGATGAAGTTGAGGAATACAGAAAATTTCCTTTTCTAGCTGATAAATGTGAAAAACTGCAGATACATTAAATCATCCTGCAGGGTTAAAATTAAAAAATCCAAGCAAAGTAACAAAAACAGTATTGAGGAAAGGCGAACTGTCAATATGACTCATTTCAATCAATAGATTCATTATTTACCTGCCAGAATTAAATTTTTGACAGTTAACTTAGGGATTTAGAACAAAATCTTTATATAAAAAATGCATTTTGCCTTTTTGTTAACAAAAATAAACAATTTAAATAGAATAAAACCACTCCTTTGTATCAATACCTTCACTGTAAAGCGATATGAAGGCTGAATACTGATTACAGACTGGCATTGTTCCGCAGAGTGTATTTAACCTGCAGAGTTTTCCTGCTCATTGCACCACAAAAGGGCCTGAGCTCAAATCCACAGCATCAACCTGACAAAACACACTGTGGCAGCACACCTGTTCTTTACCTGAGCTCCCTGGTGCTGCTCAGCCTGAAGCTACTCTTCTTCTACAGGGATGACTTGAGTAAACCGCAGCACCAAAGACGCCGCACGATGGCGCAGTGGAGCGACTGAAACAGAGCCCTGCTGTGTCTTTTTTTTTTTTTTCTTTTTTCTTTTCTGGAAAACATCAATGGGGAGAGTGTATTTGCATGTCCGGCCGTCTGTGCCAATGGGCGCACTGGGAAGGCTGGGTTAGCGGGTGGAGCCGGGGGAAGCAGCCCAGTAAGTGCACAGTCAACAAGCAAAGCATCCGAGATTACTCCAGCTACACCAATTTCACCGAAAATCTCCCTTGAATCGCTGTAGTGAACCTTTTTTTTTCATTTTATTTTTGTATGTCTGTGTGCATGTGAGTGCCTTCGTGCCTGTGTGTGTGAGTGTGTGTGTGTGTGTGTGTGTGTGCAGCGACCAGGTTGGGCTCCACATCGCCTCCATACATCGCCTTTTTTTTCTTTTTTTTTTTGTTAAACAGTGCGGATGAAGAGGATTTGGTGAAATTACCAGTCGCCGATTGTTCTCGTGTGTGATATCTTTCTGCCCGGGGTCCTGGATCTGCACAGAGGAGGAGCGGGGAGCCGATCATCCGTCGTTCTCTTGGGTGAGTTCACTGGTTTCCCGTCCAGTCCGGCATCCCTGTTTCCTGACACTTTCAGGGTTATTCTTAAAACCCCGGTGAGGGTTTTCCTATTTTTTTATATATATATATACGTATATAATGAATGAATCCACGATGAAAGAAGTGCACGATCCGCTCAAATTATGATGCTCAAGCCTGGATTTGAGAGTTGCGGGGTAATTTAAATGTTGGGATAAACGCTTTGGGGATGTGGATCATCTCGCCAGCGGGCCCCGTATGTGTAAAATGAATGAAATGTAGCAGCTCCAGCCTTTTGATAGCGGTGTATATCTCCAA
The DNA here is from genome assembly GCA_029783645.1 of Ctenochaetus hawaiiensis. Taxonomy (NCBI): domain Eukaryota; kingdom Metazoa; phylum Chordata; class Actinopteri; order Acanthuriformes; family Acanthuridae; genus Ctenochaetus; species Ctenochaetus hawaiiensis. Next base: position 5,444,494 of record JAPZDY010000024.1, read on the forward strand.
ATCATAATGAAAGAGTAATAAGTGGGAGTGTAATCGGCTCTTGCACACAACTACCGGTACGCTGATAGTCTCCATAGGAATACTATCTAATCACAATACTCCAATAATGTCATATTAATTAAAAAAAATAGCCGCAACTTTATGGGCCTGCTGTTAATTAGAGCTATTTATCACCATATTACGGCACAGATTGATGTCAAGAATGTAGGTTATGGCGTCATTATTGGCGTGGGAATGAGTCAGTGTGATATGATTGAGCTGTGAAGTGTGACGTTGATCGCTGGGTAATTATTTGTCCTGAGGTTTTTGCGGTGTTTGTCAGGCCCTTCGGTGTTTTATTTCCAGGACGGCGTGGCCACTGAAACACGCGCCCCACAGTTTGAATATGTAAGCCGCGACCAGAATCCTACCTGTCTGCGGGACTGACTCCATCTCTCACCGTTGCATCATGCCCTGTGGTTGAGTGTCTCTTTTGGGTTTTGTTGCATCATTTTCTTTAAAAAAAAAAACTTCTTCATGGCTTTTGCCTTGTAAGAGATTTTTTTTAAAAAAAGTGCTGCAGCTTACTGTGATTTCTCCCACACTTCTCCTCCTCTGACATTAATTGGAGATTCATGAAACAAGAGAGAGAAAATAATGTAGCCTATATGGCGTTTAAATGACTTAAAGGCTATAATGCACACACTTGCTCACACACACACACACTTGGCACATGCCTTCGTGTGTATAGGCCCAGTAAATGCATGCAGCTCTATTGTCTGTGGAGCTCCATCTGTTCCATGACATGGCATTCCTCAGACAGCCAGTCATGCTGTTAGGGGGTGGTCTACCCATGGCCTCTGAAAGAGAGAGAGAGAGAGAGAGAGACAGAGATGGATAGAAATATATATAGAGAGAGTCACATTGGGTGTGTGTTAAGAGAGTAGGTGCAGAGCTCAGAGCGTCTCAGCCCACAAACCTCGGACCACCCTCGCAGAAAGCTCCTGGGCAAGGCTGTAGGGCTAGATTTGACCCAGGATTGAGCTTAGCAAAGCACTAAATGTGGGCTAAGATTAGGCTTGATGGTGGCTATGTTTGGTCGGGAGCTGGGGTTAGAAGTTAGCTAGGATTGGTTTAAAAGCATTTGACTAAATGTGGTCTGCACAGTCAACTAGACTAGAGTAGCTTGAGGCTATGACTAATTAGGGCTAGATGGATGGCTAGCTTCAGTGCAGAGACTGGGGCTAAAGGAAGACAAGGGTTATTTCATATCTGTGGCAAATTTAAGGCTAAGCTTGGTCTTATTATGGAGCTAAAGGGACTAGGTTTGGTCCAAAGTTTGGTTCAGATAGCCTAGAGGTGTGGTCTTGGTCTGGGGCTCTCGAGGAAGACTATAGGTCAAGAAATGTGACTACTGGAAGCTAAAATTCAACCTGGAGCCAAGCAGGCCAGAGGACGGACTCGAGGTAAAATTTCCTGAAAGTTCAAACCAAGAAGCTGCCGGATAAAAAAAGGCCTCTGATTTAGCTAATCAGTACTGCAACTCACTCATCACAACTACAACATAATTACGCAACCCCCATCCACACACACAGAAATGCATGGACCAAACACACACTCACACACTTACACGCTCACACACACACACACACACAAACTCCATTTCCCCTTAGACCATTTCCCTCTTCCACTGCTCTGATTGCTGCATTAGGACTTGGCTGCCTTTTGTTGAACACACACACACACACACAAGGGGGAGGGTGGGCGCAGCTGAGACCACAATACAACGAGGATCAAAGGTCATCCAGCTGGCCAATCAGGGGGCTGTCTGTGTTGGCTGGTGGCGGAGGAGGGCGTTGCCCCCCCCTTTGTGCCGGTCAGGGTGGGTCTGCTGAACAAGCCGCTGCACTTCCAGCCCCGGCCCTGGCTACTGCCGGCAGCCACGCTGAGCTTCCTGAGAGCCGGTCACACCAACCTCTGCACTTCATTAGACTGCAGGTCAGAGGCTTGTTCAGTTTAGAGGAAGTCTTTTATTGATTTATAACTGCTTTGTAATCGGCAGCCTCTTTCAGATTTGAACTGTTGCACTTTTTTTGGAGGCAGATCAGAAGCACGAGAAATTACGACTGCTGTGTCGCACATTGGCTGATAGAGTTTAGAGGGTTCACAGTGTTCCTGTGGGACTTCTTGTGCAAAAAACTCTGCATTTGAAATGTGTGTGTGTGAGTGTGTGTGTGGGTATTAATAAATGAAATTGAACCCTGCAACCAAAACCCTTAAATTAACTACAGAATTCTATTTCTGGTAGTGGGATTAATTAAAAAAAATAGAAAACAATAATGAGATTTGAATTACTTTAAGGAGAGCAAGAGCAGAGTGCTGAGAAGAAAAGAAAAAGACACAGTAACACAAATTTAAAGAGGCGGAGAAGAACGATTGAGGCTGCAGACGAGAGATTAACAGTATAAAAGAACAGGAGGAAGAGCAGAAGGAAGAAGGAAAGGTGGGAATTATTCAACAGGGGAAACTGGAAACGATTTGTCCCCGCGGTCGCTGCTTTAAGTCGTGGCAGAAAGTCCCCTCCTCATTGGATGTGATCATGTCAGTCTGCACACAGCCTGCGACACTAAAGATGTACTTGTCTTCTAACGTTCACGTCCACGTCATCTTTCCTGGCGCTTTTTCTCTCCCACTCTTACATGCACACACACACTTCTCGACTCTGCTGTCTGATGCCTAAGTGCCTTCAATATGTGCTGAGTGGAGTTATCTGATTTCTGCAGGCTAGTTAAATGCAACCACTCCTTTCACCCATGTACTTCCATTACTGCACACACTAATGGAAAGCTCACAGTGCAAAGACACAGGCCTGTTATTTGTGTCTGTTTGTGTGCATCTGATGTGCTCTTAATGTCACGTATTGGATCTGAATGCCTGTCTAGCGGACGCTCATGTGTGAAGGCAGCGATTTGTGTTTTTTTTTTTTTACCTTGTCTGTCTGACCATGCATGTGTGTGTGTGTATGTTTCTCTGGCGTTCAGCAGTTTATTTTGTGTGCTCCAGTGGCGTTTTTCTCTGCAGATAACAAGGAAAGTGGAAATGGGTCTTTCTCGGCAGCCACAACTCTGACTGGAGCGCTCATCGCAACTTATTACTGTCACTTTGAGTTGCGAGGGTGTTATATTTTTGCTCACTGTTCTGTCAATTTATTTTTTCGGTGATGACCTATTTCAAGTCTGTTTAGCTGTTGTGGCTCAGAAGCAGCTCAGTGGAGTTGGAGACTTGTGTGCGCAATAAACGAGAATGCTAAAAAAAACAGGCTTCTGAAACATGTGCATCCTCCCCTTTAGGGTCCAAATCACTTGTTGCTTGCTAATTATTTTCTCATGTTTTGCCCCAAATTGCACCTTGCACTTCCAATTATGAGTCCAAGACAAGAGAGAGCTTTTAACCCAGTATCTCTTTCTGTGTTGCTTTGCACAGTCTCTTTAAAATGTGTTGATAACCTATACAGAAGCTTCACAGAGACTCAGTGTGAAACTGTAAAACTGACCAGTTCCTTCTCATCTTCACGTTAATGTTGTGTTTTTATATGATTAAGACGTTGTTTAATATAAGTCTGATATATTTGGGAGTATTCTCAAAAATCAGAGTTCTCTTGGATGTTGATAAGAAGTTGGAAACCCATAATTACAATAACTTAACTTATGTATGTGCTGTAAGCCGAGTTGGACATCTATTCCTTTAAGAAATTAAATATTTGACATTATTGACAGAATTCACAGCCCAGTTGCAGTAGTATTGGATTTAGTAATGCATGCAACAGAGAGCAGTATAAAAACTTTAGACCACTTCTAAATGGCCCACAGTAAAACCACAAGCTGCTGTTCTTCCACTTAAACGTTTATTTGTGAACTTTAGAGGTGATGAGTTGCTCCTTCAAAGTGTGACAAATGTGGATGCTGCCTGTATGAATCCTTCAACCAGCCACTGAAACTGAGACGGGGAAACGAATGAGTAATCGTGAAAGTCCTTGAGCTGAGCTCTCATTCCCAGTCTGGTAGAAGACTTTAGCTTTTCTTAACTAAGTTGGATTACATTGGATGCATTTGCAGAGCATTACAAATGCTTTCAACTTTCCTTGGATTCAGAATCAGGATTCTCCTTTTGATCAATGTGTGGATGCAAACGAGCCCAGATGTCCTGTCTTCACTGCAATTCATCTGAGGAACGCTGCCATTGTTAGTTTCTATTCATGTGTTATTTACAGCATCTACAACCAATGTACTGTCACTTTCCACTGCTTTCTTCTGCAATAATTCAAAGTTTGCACGTACAGTGTGTGTGTGTGTGTGTGTGCAGCTGAACTTTAGCCTCACAGTGTGGAAAAAACACTATTTAATATGACGCTGGCTTCTCCGCTGCACTATTTCAGAGTGACGCCAAGGGAGAGAGATTGTTAGCGACAGACAGAACCCCAGTTAAATCTTCCAGAGCACAGAGGGGCCTATTCACTGTGCTATGTGAAGAGTGGAGACGGAGAGGGGGGGGGGGGGCAGTGAGAAGAGGTTGGAGGAGCCGGGTGACAACACTTAAAGCAGTTTTTACGGTTGACGGCATGCATCTGTGTGGTGTATAGCTCCGCAGGCCTGTCTGAAGCAGTGAGAGACTCGGAGACGAGGTGAAGGACGGAGGACAGCTGAGTCTTCTGCTGATAGAAGACACATAAAGGAAACAGATGCATGCAGGAATCAAGCCTTGCATGCATGCGTGTGTGTGTGTGTGTGTGTGTGTGTGTTTAAGTGAGAAAGACAGGGACAGAGGGTGCAAGTTACCTCCAGCTGTAAAAAGAAGGAGTGACTAGAGAAAACAGTTGCAGGTTAAAGTCTGCACTTTGTTCCGGTGCACATGCAAACTATATGTGCGTGTGTGCATTAACTCTGCAAGTAAATGTACGGCTGCTTATGCACCGGTGAGTTTGAGACTAAACATGACAAGGCCTGACAAAATAAAGGTTAATGCCTGTAAATAAAGTTGACCCGGGTGAAAGGATGACACAGTCTATAACACAGTTGTTATAGAGTTTTAACTGAATGCTCATGAGATTTAAATATTCTTAAAGCAGTTCGTATTAAAGCTGGACAGTGAAATCATCCAGACTGATTAATCAGTTGATTTCAGCTTTCTGCAGATGCAGCAACATCACTTGAGATTAATTAGGCTTCACACAGGCTTTATGCAAAAGACCTGAGACCTGTAAACAGACTTTTATGTGCAGGATCAATGGAGTCCACTTTAATTAGCTAAATTTATGGGATCCAGATAAGAGAAAAATATCTCTGTACTCTTGTTTGTGTGACAGGCATCAACACAACCTGATAAAAAACCATAATGAGAGAGCGAGTGAGAGTTTTTTAATTGATATTTACCCGGTGGGATTTTCAGAAAAAAATATCATGTTATCTTTTTTTAGAGGTTAAAGGTCAATGTTTTTTAATTCTTTTAACACTTTCAAATACTGACATGAGTATCAGCCTCTAAAATCCTAAGCATTACAGCCTGATCAATAAAGAATTTATAACCAGTAAATGAACCGATTGATTGAGCAAACAGCTCTTAAAGGACTTCATACCAAAGTTCACTGTCCTTATTGTTTATGTGAAAGCACCTACTTTGTTCAGCTGTTGTTCGAGAACTATAAATGCTGGTCAAAGGAAAAAATTACTAACTATAGAAGTGTTGGCTAATGAAAAGGAACATAGTGCTCTCCATGTGTTATTGCAACAGTGTTTAACTTTGTGCTGGTTTTAAGATCATCTGGAATCCACTTTGTATCTCTCCTTGAGGCACTTTTAAGCTGGCGTTCATTCACTACAGTAAATCAGGGTCTTTTTATTTCTTCATGTGATTATGTCTTTTGTTTCTTTGTGATGGAGAAAAAAGACGAAGCAGAGAAAATGAGAAAAACATGAAAGTGGGACTAAGCGATGTGAATCCAGACTGAAAAAGATGACTATCTGTGCTTTGAAAAGATAAAGAGATTGTTGATAAATAATCATCAGTAATCTGAATATAATGACTAAGTGGGTAAATGCAAATATTAGAACAGCTCGATAAGCTCAGGATGTTACATCACTTTGCTGAAATGCAGCGTTTAAAACAAGGAAATGACAACACATCATGATGTAACTGTATCTAAACTCTAAGACTATCACATTTCACATCACATTATCGGTCAAATATGAGTCTTTCCCAGCCCAGTTAGTAGCTTCTTGTCTTTGGCTTTGCTAACAGTCAGCGTTACATAATTTTTTAGAGAACTGACAACCGTGCTTAAAGTCATCACTGATGCCAAGGAAAAAAAACAAAAAAACAAGGAACCCTTTAATTTTTGCCTCACAGACTCTTCCAGGTTCCTGCTGTAAAGTTTACTGTAATCTCGGTGATAAATCCTCCTGTCAGAAACGACCAGCCGAGGCAGAGGCGGCACGTGTTCTCCTCTGTAAGGGCCAACCGCGGGCCCACCTCCTGCTACAGTATGCTTTGTAAATGTGTAAATGTGCCAGCGAGGCTTTTAGTTTATAAAACATTGTGTCTGTTTACCGGCGCTATGACTCATGGTTGCTATGGCAAGGAGCTCTGACAGCAACGCAGCTGATTAGGAGCATCTGACTCCGCATGACTGTACTTCTCTCTCTGCCTCCATCAGTCTCTCGCCCTCAATTTTTTTGCCTCTTTTTCTTTTTGTGCTTTCCTTCTGCAATCATCATGTTCTCTCCTTTTTCTTCTTTCTTGTCAGAATTGCAGGTGTGGCTGTTTATTCTCTCGCTGCTCCTTGATTTTCATCGTTTTTTGCTTCTCCTCCCTTCCCTCGTTTCAGTTCTGCAGCACTCAACAACCTTTAATATGCTTCTTATAGATTTTCTTATCACACCGTTGCCCTTTGCTCCTCCTCCTCTCCTCTTTTCTCCTACACTCCTCTCGGTCCCGTCCCTCTTCCTGTCTTTTCTACGGTGGCCAGCTGCATACCAGATGTGGCCCACTCTTCCAGCTGTTGGCATCTTCATTGTGACAAAGGGAAGAACTGAGATGGAGCTGAACCCCCACGATAAACAAGGCGTAGTAATCCTCATAATACACGTGAGAAGTGTATAATATGAAGAGAAAGGAGGGAAGAACAGAAGGAAAAGCACTAAAATTGTTAATCACCTAATTTAAGGCTTTCACAGTGATTCCCCACCATAACATATGAGATTAGAAAGCATTATGGTGATGCCACAGAACATAAAAAAGCCATTAAATAGTGTTAGGTCACTTTTAAATACCACAGAAAATGAGAATAAAGCTTAGAGAAACCGTTCTCCCTCACAGCTCATGTTCCTCTTTGCCTAAAGCAATGATAGTTAAACATTATTGAATATTTCATACTCATGTTCTCTGCATGAGTTAAGTGAGAGGATCAATACGACTCTAATCAGTCCCTCCAGGAATTCGCGATGTTGCGATCGCAACAATTCACTCAAATTCAACCACTCTCCGTGAATTCTGCGTGACCTTGCAATTTTGTCCAATCACCACGACTTTTCCGCAATTTTGGCCAACCTCCCGTGAGTTCCACCAATCATAGCAGTCCCCAGCGCAAACGTAATGCACGTACGTTACCGAATTCACTTCCTTGTTTATGCTTTGAAGATGCAGACATGTGCAATAGTAATGTCTCTTACTTACCAACAAAAATTACTGCTAAAGACCGTGCAAAACAATTCCCTGATGTTCTTCACGAA
>JAPZDY010000024.1:5464821-5490340 GCA_029783645.1 Ctenochaetus hawaiiensis
CTCTCTTTTTTTTCTCCACCCCCAAAAAAAAAAAAAAAAAAAAAACCCATACCATTGGTTGCCATGGGATCCGGTTGCCATGCAGCAGTGAGGTTCTCACATGTTCCTCGCGTGTGTGCGTGTGTGTGTCGTAGCGTGACGGAGTCTGGATGGCATGTTGATTGAGAAGGTGGGGGGGGGTTAGGATGCCAGGTTTGAAAATTATTCCCAAACATCTACACACACTCACAGACACACACACACACACTCACAGACACACACACACACACACACACACACGCACACTTGAGGATGGAAAGATATTGATCATGTAATACAGTGCTTAGCCTAATTGTTTGACACACACCCGGCTTATGTATGTATGTGTGTTTCAAAGCGATGTGAGGACACACTCACACGCACGCACACACACACACACATACACACACACACACTCCCCCCCCATCGATGAGGCTTTGTCTGTAACTACAGGCTTTGAGTTGGTCTGTAGAGGAAGATAAGTTGGGGTTAATGGAGACGTATGATGATGGAGAGTCATTGTGGAGAGGAGGGACAGATGAAGGGTGAGAGGGAGAGAAAGAAGAAAAAAGAGAGTGTTATTGAACGGAGGCACAAATCGATGAGCAGCCTGTCAGGGTAAGTCAGTGGATTTGGCCGCGCTATTGGACAGCCCGTCCATCTGAGTGCAGTTTTTACACAGTGTGACTGGATGACAAAGAGGGTTTTTAGGTTGGACGCTTTGGCAGAGCTGATCGACGTGTATCGGGTGGTGTTATCGGCGAATGATTGGATGGTTTGTGTTTGGTTCAGCAGAGGTGACGTAACACGGCGTAAACCCTCTCTGACGTCACACTCCTGTTAACAGCTGACATGTCTGTGATTACTAATGTCACATTAAAGCTGCAGTCATTTATGGTTTTTTATAATGGATTTAATGTGAAAACTGCCACTCGTAGACAAAGTCACAGCTTTATTAAAGTGGTGTTTGTTTTAAGTTGAGCTCACACTCAAATATTCAAACAGCAGGGGGCGCTCTGATCTCTTGCCCTGTCGTTGTTGTCTAGATTAGTTGCAGACATCGTGTTTAGTTGTGGAAAGTGCATGAGCATGACAAGAATGATGAAACATGCAATTTTTCATGTTTTCACTGTGTTTTGTTCAGTTGGAAAAACATGCCTAGTCTATATTTTTATTATTTTTTATTTATACTTATTATAAAAAAGCACTATTTGCACTTTCTAATTCACCTAATTTAATTGACACATGGTTGCCATTTGTTTTTTTTACTTTCCTACATTGAGCTTGAATCGCTTTGCAGACAGTGTTTCTTATGCACTCTGGTGGATTAACAGTTACAGAAAGAGTCAGTGGAGACTAAAATAGAGATGACAGAAAATGAATAATGGACTCAAAATCATCAGATGAACAACAACAGATGAATGCTAACGTTGCTCAGTGTCTGCTTGATGTTTTAAAATGAAACATTCACTGCAACAACTGTATGTTAAATGTGGTTTTGCATCAGTTTAAACTTTAAGCATCCTCCATTCTGAAATGTTTGATACTGGTGGATTACACAGCGGTCATTACATGGTTTGTGGACACACACGCACACAAAACCCACACACACTTATAGATATTTTTGGTTTATGTCCAAAGCATGTGGTATGTTAAAGGAAGTGATATCATAGCAAGTGGTTTGGTTTTTAATTTCCTCCTCTTGGCTTCGTTGCAGTAAAGAAAACAAGAGAAAAAACAACTGAACTGATCATTTTTTTCTTCCTCTTTATTGTGATTGATGATTTCCATATTGAATCAGTACAATATTTCCTAAAAAAGCTGGAGGTTGAGCCTTAAACAGAAGGTAACTGTTTGAAAAATGATAAATCGGTGGTGTAAATGTTGGATATATTTACTCTGTACTTCAAATATCACAGTTTGACTGAATGAAAACACACTTTTAACAGCTGAAGTTTGATACACAGATGAATATTTGCCAACGAGAATGAGGAAATTTAGTTGGAAATACAAAACACGATTCAACACATTAAATCATTTTGATTTTTTTTCATTATGTTTTAAGTGAAACTGACGTAGTTGCCAGAGTTGTACACTGAAAGTAGGCGAACAGCTTTAAAGAGAGAATCATCTTCAGTTAACATCCTCAAAATGAATGACGACTCGATCATCACACATATAATCACACATCAGTCATTGTTATGTTTCTATGGTAACCAGTGACAGTTCTGAGAGCAGGTTATTGTTTCTTACTGTAAGCAAATCTGTGCTGGAGGCCCTGCCGGTCGTTACAAGATTGCTTATTTGCACAAAGTGGTAGATTATTGAGTATTTGTAACCCAACAGATCATTAATTGTGGTTCTGTGTTTTCTTTGTGTGTGTGTGTGTGCATCAAGTGTTTATGTGTGTGTGTGTGTGTGTGTGTTAGAGGAGCCTAATTTACATTCAAACAGTGTTGGTTAAAATAACAGGCTGTTGTGGAGTCACTGAGGCATGGTGGTTGTAAAAACCACAGAGTCTCAGATTTAACATGTTTGCACACACACACACACACACACACACACACACACACAGCCACACACACAGACAGCATGATTAGGTTTCTCTGTTTCGACACTGACTGGTGGAAAAGTTCACTCGAAACACGTGCCAGAGGGCTTATTTATCATGAGCAGGAAGTGTGTGTGCTACCACCTGGCTGGTGAGATCATCGTGTTTCATAACTACGCAGCAACTTTAATAGGCTTATGTTAGTGTCTGCTCAGGAGACGGACACACACACACACACTCGGACACACTGATGAATATGCATGCACAAGCAGATGAATGCCCACATATAGTCACATACACATGCAAAGCCAAGGCACAGAGCAGCACTACGGAGATAACATCTACTGCACCTTCCTCTGATTAGCTTAAAAATTCTGGCTCTTTTGTCTTCCTCTTTGGCTTTGTCTTCTTCTCTTTTCTTTAATTATTTTTGGAGTCCTTTTCTTTCTCACCCACCTCTTCTTTTTGTGTGTGCATCTCCCTGCTGGAGGAGTAAAAAAGAAAAGAGAAGGAGGACAAGTTAATAATGATCAAAATTAAAAGGTCCATCAAACACAGAACAAATTATGATAATGAAGCTGTTCCCATCTTTTGTACAAATGTAATAGGGTGACTTTTTATAATTTTTAGCTTAAAACACAATGTGCTTCGTACAGTAACACCTGTGTAGTCACTCTCGGCACTAAAAGTGTGTTTTTGTTTGTCAAATAATGCCAGAGTGAAAAAACATTATTTGATATTGACAGAGATGAAAATATCACATTTACAAAACAGCAGTGTTGCAACACGAGCGACACAGTGACATTTGTGTGGGGTTTTATCTGATTTTGTAAATGTCACAGTTTCTGTTGCTTTGCACCTTTTAAACAACAGAAAAACCACCAAACTGTCCAGAGATAATGTAGCAGATTTTCATCTTCCCTGCACTCAGAGATGTGTTTGTTTGCATGTTATTATGATCAGTGTATCAGTTTATAGATATTCTATTGATTATATGATATGAGAACTTAATTTTCACTTATAATTTTGTATTTTCCTGGATTTAAATGCTGCATCACTGTGAAAAAAAGTGACTAATATTAGCCGTTAGCCACTTAATCATTATATTGACATTACTACTGATTACTTATCATAGCATCTTAATGGGTCAATGTTTTGTTAAAGTATCAATTCTAATCCCTTCATTATCGTTGCAATATCAGTGTTAAAGTGCGTGATCAAATGTATTGTGATATTTGATTTTGTCCCTCTTGCTCGGCTCTGTTTGTTCGGGATTAAATCAGTCTGTTAAAATCTTTGTGCTTGCTGCACAGGGTTGTAAATAATTATTTGTGGCGCGTATTTATTTATTCACTGAGACAAGTTTCCCCCATGGGGCCATTTAAGTACATCAGAATTACAATCAAACTGATAAAGCCTGTCAACTTAATCCAGAAAAAAAAGGAAACAACGGAGAGACAGATAGTGCTGAATAATGCCAGTTAGCTCCAAATACCCGGAGCTCTGTGTGCGCGAGGAGACACGTGAACAAAGCCACCGCACAACAAGGGCGTTTTTGATCCCTCTCAGTCTCATCCATTGTTGATCTCTGGCTCTGGGTGTTGCAGGGTAAACAGCTTAGGGGATAAACTGGCATCAATGAAGGCCAGGAATGTGTGAGAAGAGAGAGATAGCATTAACACACAACCCTGCACTGTGTAACATTATCTCCAGGCTCAGTTCGCTACCGACTGCCAGCCTTCCTCCAGCCTAAAACACAGGTTAAAATGTCTGGATCCAGTTGCAGGATGCACCTGGCCACACATCAGTAGTTAGCCCCGACTCCTACCCCTTGTTTCCGAGAGCCCCCGTTGCCCCTCTGTGCAGAGTGTAAGTGATAGTGGTTGAAATTTTTCCTCCATGAAACTGGATGACTATATTCTGAAAATAGGTTCAGGTGTTTTTTTACCTGCTTTGCGTCTTTACTGTGACAATAATAGTATAATCACAATGCCTTTATTGTTATCTGATGAAGGCAGAAAGCAAGAATGTTATTCATTCATAACTTACGATTCATGCTATTACTTTATCTAATAAGTCATCAAATAAAACCAAACGCTGGTTCATTACCTGCCCATTAGCTGTGCTCTTTGGGCTAGAATTAGCTCTTAGCCTCCCAGCCTGCGTTGATAAAAGGGGTTTCAAGTTCAGCAATTTTATTGCTGGACTTCAGTTAAATTGAAGGCATTTATGTCTTAAAAATTAGGGGAAAAAGACATGAAAATATGTCAAATTGCAGGACTGTCAGACACAAATTTGCAGTATAGAGTAACATTAACTAAGTAGCCAGTTTATTATGGAGACATTAGCATCCCACTCTTTACTTAATATTAAAAAATGACTGAATTTCTTTATGGACATTTAACTAACATGATACAACAGTTATGGTCATTTTTAAATCTTTAAAAAAGAAAACACACCACTGAGAGTTTCATTTTGTTGCTCATGCAGCCATTTTGCAGATTATTGCAGATGAAAGTATTCTGTGAGATTTCTCATAACACGTTTGTTTGGAGTGTCATGCAGCCCTTTGCCCTTCTAATCTATGCAAACAGGAATCATGACACTACCCCGAGGTGAGCGTGCTATAATGAGGGCTGGGGGCTGCAGTGGGAACTTAAATCCATCTTGAGTGACGACTTCTGACCAGATTCTAATTCTCACTTTGTTTTGGGTGCATTTACACCTCTACATGGTTGTACACCCATGTGGTTAGCTCCAGAAGATGCTCTCTGTTCACACTTTTAGTTGCAAAGTGTGAACTCAAAGCCTGCTTCATACGTTCCTAAAACCCTCTCAGCCCATCCCCCAGCTGCCAACAAGCCCTTTAACCTCCCTCGCCGACCATCTCTTCAAGTTCAGGAATGTAATTTCCTCAAAGCTCCACGCAAAACCCTCCTGATGTCTCAAGGTCAATTTCTCCTTCATGTCTACAGCCGTGTTAGCCCTTAATCCCTGAACCTGTCACCTCTAGACTCAGTGCTCCTTCATTCTCCACCCTCAACCAATTGCTGCGAGTCTCTGCAGATAACTGCTTTGCCGGATGACGTCACATCGTGTCGCAGGGAGATTGGTATTTTTGCTACACCACCCAGCTTCAGTATCCCTTCCTTTTTTAAATGAATGAGGAGTCATTGTATGCTGTTTAATGTCTGTCTTTCTTGTAATCTTAACTTCATGTCCAAATATATCCCTTGTTTTATTCCTGCAGTAGCCTCCCACCTCCAACTGCACAGCTTTAACAGTACAAGTAGCGATGTGCTACACTGACTGTAACCCACATCTGATATACAATAGAAGAATTGACTTAAACAGGATCTAATCTGGGTTTTGCAGCATGACTCACAAACCTCTTGAAACTCGCAACCCCTTGTGAACAAACTTTGAAGTAAGATTTACTCTAACTGTTGGATCTACAATAAGTTACAGGCCAACACTTGCACAACACCTCAGTTATTGTCAAGTACAGATCACTCCAAAAATGTTCAGATGAAGTAGACCTCTCCAGCTTTGCCAAAAAAATGTTTCCCAGCTTTGAAAACTCTGAAATATTGAATGCTCTAAAAAACCCAGGTGCACCTTTGGAAACAGTCTGAAGCTTTCATCAGCTTCAAAAGGAGCTTTAAAACCTATTCAATCATCTTTTGGAAATTCCTCCTGCTGTATTTCTGCAGCCTTTCCCCTTCCAGCATCCAATACTGGGAAGCTCACTCCTCCTCGTGTCCAGTAACGCCCCTGTGGAAACATACTATCAGGCTGAGTTCCAGTCATCATGTTAAACACATCCTCCAGCTTTGGCCCTTTCCACCCCTCTTGTTCCAGCTCCAGTGTCTGTCCCCAGGCTCCAGCCCCACTTCTTGCCCTCTCCCCCAGTGCACTCTTGACCAGTGCACCCATAGCAGATGGAGAGCAAAGAAAACTGTGTCACCATCAGCCATGAATCGCTTAATCACCCCTCCCTTTCCTCTCTCTCTCTCTTTCTATCCTCCCACTCCCTTCTTTCCTCACTCCCAGGATTTGGAGCATAAAACATTGATTTGTCTTTATTTTTAGAGCAGCTGTGAGCGTATACATGTGTGTGCCTGTACAGTATCTGTTCGTGTGCATCTGTATGCCAGACGCTCCATCCATGCTGGGTTGTTGTTGTTGTTGTTGTAGTTGTTGTTGTGGGGCAGTTGTGTGTTTGGGTGCATCACTCCTGCATGTATTTGCCAGTGTGTCAGGGCTTCTTTTTTTTTTTTTTCCTTTTTTTTTTCTGAGATAATCCCTTAAGAAGAGGTGTGGTTCTGTTTCTCGCTCTGCGCTCCCTCTCCTCTCCGTCCCTCACTGCGAGTGCAGTATCATCACATGCTCTCTCGCTCCTCTCCTCCTCCTCCTCCTCCTCCTCTCATCTTTTTTCTTGTGCTGTTGTTGTTGCTGTGGCCGCTAGTCTGAGGGACTTCTTTCTCTCAGCTTGTCATCTTCGCAGCTCCTCTTATCTGCTGTTGTTCCTGTGTGAAATGAGTTCTTGTGGCGAGATGGGGGAGGCCATCGAACTCAGGTGAGTCAGAAAACAGAGTAGAGGGGGAGTGAAGTGTGAGTTTACGTGTGTTGTGTGTGTGTGTGTGTGTTTTTTAAGGAGCTGGCAGGTGGCATGCAACGTATGTGTGCGTATCCACTTTATGTGTGTCTCTTCACACACTTATCAGTTGTTCTGCGGTGCTGTGTGTGATTGTGCACCTGGGTGTATTTTGGCTTGAAATTGGGTCGATTGTTACCGTAGCAAACAGAACCTCCGGCTGTTTTTCTCAGCTTTACCTCTCTGTCTGTCCATCAAGTTGACCCTGTTTCAACAAGGCAGAAATCTGCAAGCTCTATAGAGGTCAACAGGCGATCTGAGGGGTTTTTTTTCGCAACAGATATATCTGGAGTTTGTTGTTGTTGTTGTTGTTGCTGTTGTTTTTTGTTGGGTTATTGGCTACGGTGGTATTTTCAGACACTGCCAAACTGATAATAGGTCCAGTCCAGCCTGTATCCACAGGGCTCATAGCGGCTAATAGCCTTAGCAGATGCATTAGCTCCCATGCCCATATGGAAGAGATTAAACCTGCTAAATTGATACAAACGCCCAACATTTTTCTCTTGCATAGCCTCAGTGCCTACACATGTTTTTGTGTGCACATATGTTCATATGTGTGGGATCACCTTTCATAACCCTTTTTAAATTAAATTTGTGTTCCTAAGCCTCGTCAGTGACTGAAGAAAGTGACTGGTTTTGCTTAAATTTCCTCCTGAAATCAACACTTCCTCTCTTTTTTTCTTCCTCTCTTTTCTCTCTCTCTCTCTCCCTGCCCTCATGATTATATAATTGAGAGGACAGCTCTCGCGTGTGTTGCAAAAAAGAAAAAAGAAGGAGGAGAAGAGTGAGAATACCGTGGACGACTGAGACCTATGTGATGAGTGAAATGAGGACGAATGAAGAACAGCAAGACGGGGACTCAACAGGAGGGAGAGGAGAGGAGAAGGGTGGGGGGTGTGAAACTAAAAGTTGAGTTTAAAAAGAAAGAGGTGACAAATGGGAGGAGGCAGGAGAGTCGAGAAAGAATAGATTTATAATGGAGCAAATATGAATTACCTCCCATTTCAGCAGAGGAAGCGGGAGAATAAAAATAGATGGGAGATTAAGTAACGTGGTTACTGCCATCACCTGACTTTGGAGAATTATATAAATGAGCCATAAAGTATATTGCTGGAGAGAATGATTTCAACGCTCTCAAAATGATGAAAGAAAGAGTTTAAAAGAGGTTGTAAACTTGAGAGAAACTTGTGTAAAAAGAAGGAAAAAAGTGAGGAAAGAACTGACCTGCATAATAGAATTATTCTAATAACGCAGCAGTTTTCAGTGCACAACAAACCTCTTTTAAACTCTGAGACCCGTGAGGTTACACTCTGCATTGTTTGACTGCGACAGTTCGGTGTTTATGAATGATGCAGAGTCACACAGGGTCATTTTGCATTCTCCTCCGACCCAAGAGCATGACGTCAAATCTGCACAAGTTCGAGTTCAAGGGCGGGGTCGACAAATACATTGAGGGATTACATCAGCAACAATAGGTCCTTCAGTTTGGGAACATTTGAGTAAAGTTGTGTGTGTTGTGCGGAGTGTTTTTGAGTTCGCTGAAGTAAACTTGGCCGCTTCACAGTGTTGGACGTTACTTGTTCCAGATGTGTTAGTTATGTTTTTGAGCAATGTCCGTCAAGGAGTGAATTTTAGAGGCAAATTATTTGGCTGTATTGATTATTCTTTTCTCCCGGTTTGTAAATCTCATCTTTGACCCGAGAGATGAAGTTGTGTCTCACGCCTTTTTTTTTTATCAAATCAGAGATGTTGTACATATTACGATTCGGCCTGTGGCCCTGCTCTAGATTGATAGGATGGAATACAAAGTGGGGGACACAGCACGACAATATGATACTGGAGCGTATCGACTAGACTGCTCCACTTCACGCCTGGCTGCACTGTGTTTAGATTAGCTTGTACACTCACACACAAACACTCACACACTCTCACACACACACACACACACACACACACACTTTTCCCGTCACAGTAGCAGACACGCATGCATACAGAAATGGACATGTTTTGACATGGATGCAGGCACATGCCATACTAAAGTACATACTGTATGAACACATGTGTATGCAGGCACACTCAGACACACACACACACACACACACATATACACACATATGCACACAGTGCTAGCGTGGTCTGTGCCCTCTTCGCCTGCTGTTCCAAGGGCAGAGGGGGATTTGGATATTGTTATGTTAATCTGCCTCTCTTTTGTGTCTTGGAACCCATTCAGGCACACACACACACATGCATACATACACACACACACATGTACAATTATACACACACAAACACACACTTAGATATAAGCACATTCAGGATATAAAGACTTTTGTGTCCAACGCAATGCATCTATTGATATACACTGAGGGACAAGAACACAACAGGAACCAGTTTGCCTTTCAGAGATGCAGGCTACAACACACACTCATACACACACACACACACACACACACACACACACTCTCACACAAACACAGAAAATCTTCTGAAGGCTTAAGCTGGATGGGTGGGAATTGAAAAAAGTCGTGGGACGGGCGGTGACACAGCACGGTGATAAGCCTGGAAGAAAAGAATAAAAGGTGAATGACCTGTGTGCATGTGTGTGTCTCCTGGTGTTGCATTGTGTATGCATGTTGGAATGTGTGTGTGTGTGCATGTGTTAATGTTTGCGAGCGAAGCAGCAGACAGCAGCCTCTCTCTCTGCAAAACTAATGCAAGAACACTCGAAGTTAAGCCAAATCTTATTGAGAAAGAAGCCTGTGGAGGCAAATAATTTAATTGCAGGATGTTTTTCTTCAGCAGTCTGCTTTCAGTCCTCTTACTTGATTTCTGGCTTTGATGAGTGCGGCAGGAAGAGCAAGAACATGATGTGTTCACTGTGTGAATTGCATGCATGCGTGCAAAATTACAAAAGCGTGCTCATGTGTTCCAGTGTCTTTGATATTCTGTGATATTGTGTGTCTCCTCAAAAAGTATGAGCGAGTTGTGGATGGCACTAAATCTCCATTAGCTCTATTCAAACCACGATGAGAGTCGTTTCTGGAAACCTGCACTTCTTCCTGGATCCGTCCATCTTCATAGTGTTGACATCTCGCTCATTTCAAGTGCTGTCCTTAGCTTACCTATCATGTCTAAAGGTTTTCTAAGTTGTCTCACTTGAATAGTTTTTCCATGTGTGTGTCTGAGATGTCAAGATCAGCTGATGACTCGCTCCCTGTTTGCTTTATGAGCTTTAATGATCATTTCTGTCAAACCAAGTTCATTGATAGAGCAAAACATCTTCCTGCACAAATGTTCAGCTTTCGTTGCAATGTGATGCCACAGTGTTGCAGTGACCAATCAGAGGCATGCAGGTGCACATTCCTGTTGGATTACTTCCTGTGATTATGCTGTAAATCCTCTGGTGTTTATACCTCGAAAGATAATATAATTGCCACTGGGGTAAATTTTTTCTTTGATTTCTTAAATTATGCATCTGAATATTACAAACTGCTGTGCAGGATGTTTGCCTTGAATGTTTTGATTCCAGTTAAAAGGCAGATCAATTATTGTTAAAATAGTAATTTTTTGACTCTTCAAATCATTTTGTGGCTCCCTGGTGTTGTTTTTTCATGTATTTTAAACAAAAAACAATGTAATTTTGTTGTAAAAGTATGTTTTAGTGTTAAAATGCTTCTTTTTAAGGGCCTTCTATAGGTTTTCCAGCATGACCTGAAGTAGATTTCATGTTTATTTCATTCAAAAACCCAGAAATAACA
This sequence comes from Ctenochaetus hawaiiensis, assembly GCA_029783645.1. NCBI lineage: Eukaryota > Metazoa > Chordata > Actinopteri > Acanthuriformes > Acanthuridae > Ctenochaetus > Ctenochaetus hawaiiensis. Next base: position 5,475,806 of record JAPZDY010000024.1, read on the forward strand.
CAGATGGAGTTTCCCTTTACTTTGCTGAGTTAATTTTTTATGGGACTGCAGTTCCCTTAATCTTTAAATAGAAATCAGGACACTACAGTTGAAAGAATGAAGCAACAATTGGGTGAAAAACATTGTAAATAGGACGTTGTGTTTATTGTGTTTTGCTTGTGTCACTGATTTGTTTCTTCCAAGTTTTTTAGCGTTCCTTCCTCAGTCGTGACAAATTTCTTGCATGTTTGCAGCCTTCGTGCTGAGTCAAATGCACCGAGAAAAGACTCTGCAGCGTGATTTCCTTCCATGAAATTTGAAATAGACAAAGTTTTTTAATGCTGATCTGCCACCACTGAATATTCAATCATTTTGGGACAACAAAACTCTCATCTTTTGCTGAAAGGAAGTCATTTATATACATCAGTTTTACTCACAAACCTCCTGTTTGATCTTTAATTACATGTTTTAAAATGACAGAGTATTACCCTGCTTCAGTTTCCTTTTCATTAAGGTGGTTTAGACAACCTGGCTAATCTGTTAGCATTGTTTTAAACCTGTACAAACATGTCTTGTAAGGTTGTCTTTAAATTCCTATATTGCAATGTTATGGTGACATAAAAAAATTATCTAAAAGTTATGGCCTAAACTGAAATGAATCTGAATCAGGCTTAACTTTTAAAGTAACTGTCAGGAAAAAAGTAAAAGTTTTAAGGTGTGCAAACATGTTTTAATGTTTAAAGAAAAGGAAATATGTTTTAAAGACTTCTGAAGGCTTGAGATCAGACATTTATCATGTTAACACAAAATTTGCAACGCTCATCTCCAGTGTTTATTACTGGCTCCAAACAGACAGAGACAGCTTTTTTAATTAGAAATCAAATAATCTGAATTGTTTCTTGCATCAGATACTTGCAGCACAAAGTTCTCCCTCTTCCAGCTGTGAAAGAGGTTTGATTTCAGAACAAAGTGGCAGTGACAGAGCTGATCCTGGATCAGCAGGTTGAGTCACTTCCTCATCCAGTTAAGTGATCATGACGACACCTCTCTCAGGCTCCATTCACCTGTTACTGTGATAATACAACGAATTCCCACACTGCATTGCAGCCTGAGTCACAGAGGGCCATTCAGTCTCTTTATGCAAACAGCCTGCACACTCTCTCCTTCACACACACACACACACACACACACTGGCTATAATTATATTAGGGCAGCTCTCTGTCATGCTTCACTCTGCCCAGAAAGCTCATATTGCATTAGAGGAAGGACAGCACGTGTTTGTGTGTGTCTTCCAGTCAATGTCGAGCTGAACGCCGTGGACACTGATGAGAAGCCATCGCTCGTACAGCTCAGTGACAAATGCAACAAAATCAATATGAGCAAACATGGTGGGTGGGAAGAGGCAAATGGCAGTAAACTAAACCATCAGTCATGTCTGCTGGCTGGTCGGTGCAGCTGGAAATTAAAGGTCATAAAGACAACAATTACATGAAAACAAATAATTAAAAAAACAATACATCCACTGAATTTTTAGAAAGGTGTAGAATGAAAGACTATATTTTCCTGAAAATAATTATAGAGGTAAAATAATGATTTTAAAACGTGTGACGGGTCCAAAATGATCATAATATTTACATTTGACGAAGGATCCCTGAGCCAATAGCATAACTGCGTTGATGTCACATGTCGTCATCGACCTCTGAGGCTTAGGAGTTGCCATACTGTTAGCACAAAGGTTTCTTAGCTAAAACATCTGTTCATAAAGTATAAAAGTACAATTCAGCAAATCTAAACCAACTAAACAAAAAGTAAAAGCAGTCAAAGTCTAAAAGTCTGAACTTAAGTGTTGTTAGCGGTTAGATTGTCAAAATTAGAGAAATATCAGGTTCAATAGCTACGTTAGCATTAGTGACGATATGTTAGGTATAAATGTTGTCCACATCACCTTTAAATAATCAAGAAAAATAAGGAAAAAATTAAAAAAGGGACTTTTTAATGCTACTTCCTTAAATAAAAGCACATAAAGTGTCTCATTGCTGATGCTTGACACTCAGTTATTCGCTGATCCTGAAGTCAGACGGTGAGTACACCTCTTCTATTCTCATCCTCCTTCGATTTAGAAACACCCTGGGAAATTCAGTTTCAGTAAATGATGCGTTTCATGGTATGGAAAAATCTTTGGAGGACATGTACCCATTTTTATGTTTCTGTTATGAAATATATTGACCAGCTCTGGAGTAAAACACTGCATAAAAGCTACGATTGGTATGAGAGAGATTCATACAAACCCACTGACCCTTTCTTATAGAGGGGACTTATGGACCGAGCTGAGGCGTGTGCTTGTTAATGTGTGTGTGTAGGTGTGTGTGTGTGTGTGTGTGTGTGTGTGTGTGTGAGGAGAAGAAAGAGAGAGAGAGAGAATGACAGAAACAATAGTCACAGTGAGTGCCAGGCTGATGGTAAAACACACAGCTCTGCCTCAGCTGTCTCTGCACATCAGTGTGTACGTCCACACACACACACACACACACACTCACTCCTAATCTTTAGGACCATTACAGATGCAATACAGCTGTGTTTGCAGAAATGTATGTTCCAGAAGCCTCCCACACACTCCGCTGTATACAGCTCTCCTCTGATCTGTGTGTGCTTCTTTGGGCTGCGTTCGCTCGGTGTTTATGTTTGGTATTTGTTCAGATGAGGCGGCACAAGCACAGACAGTTCATTATTGTTTTTAACTCAGCTGCAGTGTTTCTTCTGTTCATGTGGAAATTACTGTCTGATGCACCGAGTGAACGATCTGTGAGATTGTGTTGTTTTCCAGGAATCGATATTGACGTGGAAAATTTTCCGCCTGACTGTGTGTTGATGAGCTGCAGCAGTGGTGTTACAGTGTTGTTTTAAGCAGAATGCATTTTTCCTTTTTAATATAAGTAGGTTCAGAAGTTAAACCAATTTAATTTTAGAGGATTTTTGCTGTCTTACTAACAGTAGGATAAAAATTGATATCCGGGTGCCTTGGTGGCTAAAAGATTACACTACATAACCAAAATGTCACTAGTCAGCTGAGAAAACTGCCATCTTACAAGAGAAAAATGAACCGGACAACAACACCAGGACACACTTATGAACATGTTGTTTTCCTGTTTGTTGTATGCCAGAAGGTGCTTTTAAACAATTTTGGGAACAGGACCAAAACAAGTCTGAAGTCTTTTTGGCAATTTAAAAGTCAAAATGCAACTTGTCATTGAGTCCAAAAAGGTGTTTTTTGTTTTTTTTTACATTTCTTAATGTTTATGTAAATGAGGATTTAATTGTTGAGACCTGCTTAAATCTGTCTGGTTTATTTCTTATTGTTGTAGAACTTTATTGGGTAAAATAACAAGACTTTTGCAACAGTTTTGCTTTTTAAATCAAGTCAAATTTTTATTTAGTGTCACATGAAATCAAGACTCATGGTGTTTTAGTCGAGGTCGAATCTAAGATTTATATTTTTGAGGTTTAAGTGTGACTGAAGTCTGAGGATGCTGTTAAAATTAATATCCTGGTATTGAGAGTATTTTAATCTCATTCTGAACTGTTCATTAGAGTTACATGAACATCTGTGGACACACAAACCTCTAAACAGCCTCGTCAGCAGTGTAACAAACAGGGCCGTCCTGTCCTGGGTCAGACTTCAGTCTAAACACAAGTGCCCTGGTTAATCTCCACTAGGTCACACTCCTTTATTTCCTTTAATCACACACACACTCACATGCACAGACCACCTGCCGCTTGACGTGTGTGTGAGTTTGTGTGTGTGTGTGTGAGAGATAGAAAAAGAGACACAGTTTGGATGATAGTAAGAGTCAGTGTCCCCCCTTTTGGGTCATTCGCTGTCAGTTGAAATCTGCAGAGCCCAGAAACTGGGTCAGTTTTCTCAGCATGACTGAGTGTGTGTGTTCGGGTGTGTATGTGTGTGTGTTTGTGTCAGCATAATGTGCCAATGTCTAATGTGTCTTTGATTAAATAAGATAACTGTTTATTGTCTCACATTAACTGAGAGATAAGTCTCTACTGATTCGAAATTTAAAACGGGTCGTTAAATGGATTGAGGAGAACCTTTGCGGGTGCATGTGTGTGTGTGTGTGTGTGTTTAATTGGGTGCACATGCTTCTTTTGACTGTAATGTGGCTAAAAAAAATGCAGTTTTCAAGAGAATCTGTCACAAAAGTGATGAAGCTGAAATCACAAAGAAAAAGTTAACTTTGAGTAATTAATAAAAGATGTTCAGCTTTTATTTTGCGACAGTTTTCCTTCAAACTTGTGACGTGCAAACAGCAAAAAAACAGAGAAGAGAATGAAGATTGAGGTAGTTGCCCCTATGGCAGCTTTATACCCACAGTCTGCATCCAATGAGTCAGTCTAATCATAGGTTAAAGAAAATCTAAATGTCCAGAAAAAACTCCAAAACAGGAGAAATAATGCTCTTAGATGTTTTGGAAAAATGGTTTGAATCAACAAACCATAAAGCATTTTTCTTGTGTTCAGCATGTAGGTTTTTTTGTATTTTCAAACAGTAGAATAATTAGTTTACACTGTATTTGCAGTCGTAGTGACCTTTGATGCTTTTTCTTCCACTATGACTTTAAAATTAATCAGAGAAACACTGGATGCTTTTGCAAAACCACACCAGCTTCTCAGCTGCAGGGCCAGTTCACCACAATGTGGACTCTCCTGCACAGCAAGGAGGAAACAGGCAGAGGTACATCGTGTCCATGCGAAGTGGTCAGCTCAGTGATGACTAAGCCCACACAATCCCCTGCTGCCACACACGCCCATACACACACACACACACACACATACACACAAAACACACACACAATCTTGCCCCACCTCTTGCCGTCCCCTCCTTGTCTCTGCAGAGCTTCACACACACACATGATTTACCCGCAATGCAAGGTGGCAGTGACTCATTGTGTGTGTTACATGTGTGTCTATGCAACATCACCCTGTCTTCTCTACCTCCCTCCATGTATGAGGTGTGTTTTGTGAGCATCTGGTTGAGAAGAAGTGTAAGGGAGGAGTGTGACCCGCTTTGCAAAAAAAAATCTTTGAGCGGCTGTTGAACACAGAACATCTGGATCAGGGAGGAGCACCGAGTGTGTGTGTGTATGTGTGTGTGAAAGAGATGGCGCGCGCCAAAGATATCAATCAGACTCACATCTGGCAAGCACGAAAACACAGCTGGACACACATGAGTTCATGCAGTCTCAACATAGATTATGTGGAGGGAATAAAGAGGTGACACGTTCACACACGTTCGAATGCAAAATGACATTAATATCAACTTTGTAACTCTTTAAATCAAAGTTAATGAACTAATTTTGGATAGAAACACACACATACACACATTGTTAACGACGGTGGTTCCAACTTACTAACAGTTCACATACCAATTTAACAAGCTGGAGCAAAAAAATGTTCCCCCCACTTTTTATTAGTCTGTACGAGTGGGCGAACTCCTCTCTCACTATATTCGTCCCTGTTAAACCCATTTCCTCATATTCACATCACCAGAGCTGCAGATATTTAGCGTCAGGCCTGTTTTTTTTTTTTTTTTTGCTTCCGTCGTTTACATCTTACAGACAATACAAGAGAAGAAGAGGAGATCTGGAACATAAAAACTAATGACCAAGACGTATACGGAGGAACTCTGGGAGGAAGCGGCCATGAAGGGAGGTCAGCTTGGGTGAAGGAACTTGAAAGTCTACGTAAGTCGTCTCTCCTGCCATCTACCCCTGCAACAATGCGTTCCAGATGGCAGCAAACTCAAACACTGGATGGGGGGAACAGCTAAGTGTTTTTTGGCACCACGCCTCTTGTTTGTGTAGTCTACGCTGAAGTGCGTGGGTTTATGACGAGAGTTGGACTTCATCTGTGCCATTGATTTATAGATTTATTTTGATGTTTTCCATCCTCGCCTGCCTGCCTGCCTGCCTAACCCCCCCTCCTCCTCTCTCGGTCTCTCTCCTGTCTTTTTTCTGGTTGTGCAGATGGTTCTTGTTGTGCGGGGTGAGGTCACAGCTATGCAAGGCCTTTACATGTTGCATGCTGGGTAATGTCTCCACCCTAATGGGTCTCCTCATCAAAGAGTATTTACTACCAGATTTCTATTCATTTCACACTGTTTTGCTCTGCGAGAGACGGACAATCAACTTGTTTTCACCGCAGTCTGACTTTGGTCATGACACACACTTTATCGACCGTTTGTGCCAATGAAAGGAGTATTTTTCCTCCAAATTCACATGGTTTTGAAGTAAATTTCTTGTTTATATAATGGTTTGGCATTACGGGAAAAAAATACTTAACTTTCTGGTGGACTTAAATGAGGAGATGAAGCCGCTCTTGTATCTTCTCATAACTTTAAAAAGGGGGAAAAAACTAACTCTATACAAAGACAGTAAGAAAACTTGATATTTACAAGAAATATGTAGAGAAAAGTTTAATATATAATTGTAAAACTCTGCTGCCCATGTGCCATCTCCCATATTTTGCGGGATGTTTCTTATTTATTTGTTTATTCTTTTACTTAGTATTTGCTTACCATTGCAATATTTTTTTTCTTTTGACATTCAAATGTTTGTCAGGTTTTTTCTTTTTTCATCCACAAAAAACAAAGAAAGACAAAAACACAGACACCAAAAATCCCCACAAACAACAAAATAATATTATCTTGTGTAAAACAAGTTCACTCAGTACTGAGTATCCAGTTTGCATCATACATAATCACATGATTACTGCGTCCTCATTGGTCAAACCAAATCTATTTTCGTACGCTTGCCTTCATCTTTACGCCTGTGAAGTTTCGTCACTGCATCTTGCACAGCTGTGACATTATTTCTTTGACAAAATGTTTTTTTAATGATGGATAGACAGAAAAAAAAAATACCCGACAAAGATCTAAAAACTGCTTCTGTGGTAGTTGTTATTACTGCAGTCTCTAGTTTGCAGTGATGCGACACACACACATCCACACACAGATTAACAGGGTGAAAACAATATCAGTCACACTGCCTCAGCTAGCGATGACCTCATTAGCATCACTATTATTTAACCTCTAAATGGAAACAGGCATCCTGGAAATGTAATTTTACCGTGAAAGGACATAATTAATGTGTTTTGACATTTCTTGTGCGGCCGAAGTATTTATATATCTAGATTTAATCTGAAACATTTATGTGCTTGACCTCTCTTGTCGCTTTGTGAGTTAGTGCGATGGCAAATGTGTATGCTGCTTTTTTTTCTTTAATATAATTATAATCACAGTTGATTTAATCCCCGTGTCAAACCACAAGTAAAGATAACTGTGATTTTTCTTGTGAAGATAAGAAAGTCTGAGCGCTAAAGTTGATAAATATAATCTGGGTAATTTAGGTCTTTTAATAAGAAAATTTGGCTTTTCATCTATTCTGGTATCATCCTTCAAATCACACGACGACCCCCACACTTTTCCATTTCATTGCAGCTGGACGACTGATGGATGAACTGCAGGATAATTGTGCGTCACAGCAATATGATTTTTCTCACCTCATTTCTTCAATCCTCCACTTCCTACAGTTGTTTTTCACTTGCTCAAGTACCCACTCCAAATGGTTACATTTCTGTCTTTCTCCTGTGGCTTGGCATCAGATGCCAGTCATATTCCCCTCCTCCTCCACCTCCTCCACCTCCTCCTCCTCCTCCTCCTCCTCCTCCTCCTCTTCAACCGCTGTCTCAAACCATATGAGGGCAGTTACACGACATCCTGTATTCCCCGACCAGCTCCTCCTTTCAACCAGTTCCCCATATCTCCCCCCTCCATCTCCCTCGTGGGAGCTTACGCACCAGCAAGCTTTTACCACATCACACACACACACACACACACATACACACACACGTATGCACACACATAGACACACACACCTGCTGCAGCAGTGATGGTGCCAGCCAGGTGCCGGTTATTTGGTGCTCTGCCCAGAAATGACTGGCACAAGCCTTGATGTGTGTGTGTGTGTGTGTGTGTGTTGAGCTGCAGAGAGGCTTATGTGTGTTTTTGTGTGTGTGTGTGTGTGTGTGTGTGTGTGTGTGCCTGTATTTGGCAGAGGGTGCGCGCCTCACATGCCAGAAATGAGTGAAGTCACTCGAGCTGCTGCATTTGAATACTCTGCATCACACAAATGTCTGAGTGTGTGTGTGTGTGTGTGTGTGCATCAGGACTTTTTTTTAATTGCTGACTCTTCTGACACATCGGCCTTTGGCGCCTTTTACCAGTAAGACGGCAGTGATGATGAGAAATGATCTGTGTCAGTGTGTATATATATTTGCATGCACATCCTGACCTGCATGAGGCCGAGCAGAGACGATTTCTTTCCCTTCAGCGTCCAGATCGCAGCTTACATATGGACGTCTCATATCTTCAGTGTAATATTTGTGTGCTTTCACACTCCGTTAAAGCCAGGAGGGCAATGAGACGGTAAGAAAATAGTGTAAGTGAGTGTGCTCTTTACTCGGATTAACCCAAGAGATATGGAAGAGAGAGAAAGCAGAGAGGGACGAAGATAAACATTTTTTATGTTCCTCCACAGTTTTATGAAGTCCTCTTTTCAGACCACAGTGCTGGGAAAAGGCCTCAGAAGTAGAAAGACAAAAAAAGAAATGGCTTGGATGAAGTAAAATCAGAAAAAGCAGGAGAAAGAGGGACAGTAAGGTCGGATTAAAGGACTAAGAAGCTACTGATGCATTTAATTCAGTCCTGCAGAAGACAGATGTGCACTTACGAGGGGATGTTTTCATTGTACTCCACATCTTCTGTTAAAGGGGGGGGTTATGCGACTGTGGAGGAACGAAAACAGTAATTATCATTTTTAAGCAGGTCATGTTTTGATGGCGTCATGTTTCATTATGCGTGGAAATTAGCATCGCTAAACAGGCCAGCGGGCTGAATGGTCTAATTAGGCAGCAGAGAGGATTGTGTGTGTTCAGGGAAGCATTGCAGTGAACGCATATGTGTGTGTGTGCGTGTGTGTGTGTGCATGTGTGTGAGATGATCAGTATTCTCTCAGCTTTTCCTGATGTTTCTTGGAGAGATGAAAGCGTGCCCTATGCTTTGTTTTCATTAGCGCCCACGTTCTACCTGTGTGATCCGCTCAGTCTGCCTCCGAGTGGAGAATCGATGGAGCATCGCAGCTCGCAGTGTTTATGATTGAACGTACTGGCTGCCTTGTTAGGGATGATTACTGCATAATGAGCTCGAGCTAATCAATGAAATCCATCCCACTTCACTCATTATCTTTCATGCAACGCAGAACTGCAGTTTCTGTAGAAAAAATCTCAAGTGGCATTTCTTTAAAAATAAAGTTTGGCACTGTTGCGTTTAATGAGCTTTTAATGAGTCTTACTGTTAAATTGAGAGCAAACAAATTGATTTTATATTGTTTGTTTTTTTTGCTTTAAAGGCAGTCAGTTGCTTATGAAGTGCTTATGAAGCTACTGTCTTTCTTTTTTAGTCTTTTTAAATCTCTTAAGTGAACTGCAGGGACTAAACTTTGGTCTTCCTGGCTTTGCTACACACCTTTAACCCTTCCCTCTGTCTGCGTCCACAGTACCAGGGAGCACGTGACCCCGGAGATGAACAAGCTTCGTCAGAGCCTGAGGAGGAAGAAGCCCACCTACGTGCCAGAGGCCAGCAGACCGCACCAGTGGCAGGCTGACGAGGAGGCTGTGAGGAAGGGAAAATGCAACTTCCCCGTTCGGGTGAGTGTCCTCAGCTGGTAGGAGCATATTTTCTGTTTTACTATGTCTCCGTCTCTGAGGGAGTATTTTTCTGTAAGCTCACAAACATACCTGCCAACATTTTTCTGCCGGGAAACAAACTTGCAAAGCTTATGAATCTCTGTATGACATTTATTTTGAATAATTTGCGAAAGTTTATAGAGTCAAACAACAAAACAGGAGACAGCTGGATGTGTCTGCTCGTAACATTTGTCTGACTTTATCCTGATAAACAATATTTTATTCCAAATTAAAATTTCTCAGGATATGAGGGTCGATAAAATGACATTCTGTTATTAAAAAAGATAAATGTATGTCTGAATAAGACCATTAAAATATCTCATGGTCTAGTACTTTTACCATAAAAGGAGGGGAGTAATTTTACTCTGTGTGTCGTAACATGAACCTCAACTGTAGAAATCAGACAGTTAGACTTCAAAACAACATGTTTATTTCATCTTACGTCACTGCGTCTTGTTTAAGGATGTTTAACATAACATGAAACTGTCTCTGGACAAAAACCTCCAAAGATGCTCTATTTACGTCTCGTAGCTACATGTGGGTTTGTTATGTAACAGTCAAATTAACATCACACTGTGGTAATTATATGGTGTTGTAACTGTTTACATCTTTTTTAAATTATATTGTCTGAGATTTGGATCGAAGGTTTGATGGATATTAACAATAATCACACACGAACAGTATGTTAGTGTTTGTATAAGTTTTATTTTACTTAAAGGAGAAGTTTTGGCATTTTGAAAAATTTACTTAGACGTTCACTAATTAACACACTAGATGTTTTTACAGCTGTGGAAAAAGTCAGGACAGCTGCTTTTGCATGTTTTCACTCTTTATGTTGGGCTGAAGCCAAATAACTGCTGGTTGTGGTTTTATATTCAGCGTACAGATAAAAGAATCGTTTCTGTCTTCACATGTGCCTTTCTGCAAGCAAGCACATTTTAAACATTTTGAATTGAACTTGAGAACTATAAGAAAACTTATCTGTTTCAAAAATATACGTTGATTGAACGTTAAACAAATGTATTTTATATTCTGATGTCCATCATGAGTATGTCGTGTCATGAAAATAGGCTGCATCAAGCAAAAATCAGAGTCGGAATCAGCTTTTTTTGACAGAGGATGCTCTTAGTTTACTTACAAAACAGACACACAGCTCAGAAGAGGAAACAGAAAGTCAACAAATAAGTTAAAAAATGGAAAAGACATAATAGTGGTGACTAATCAGGACTGCACTGTTATAACATGTGAAAAGAAAATAAATGTATATACTTTTTATTTAAAAAGTGCATGTTGTAGTACAAGAACTGCAGGTACTGAAGAAATTGTGCTCCTTTTAAATCAATTTAAATATTTTTAGATAATAAGGACGAAAAAAACATTTGTCCCTATAATAGAAAGTATGCAATAGGCTCGAGCAGAGACTCTTAACACTCAGCTTCATGTCTCATATGGAGAGAAAACATCACCGATCATCCAATTTACTGATAACTAACATCAGTCTGAGTGTGAATATCGCTGAGAGACAAGTAATTTGCCGAAGAGCCGGACAGACAAAGACGGTAAACGATGGGGGACAGAACGAGGGAGGAATGACGTCAAGGTGGAGTTATAGATTAAGGAGCCTGCAGGAAATGACAAGGTGAGGAATGAGGGCACACAGAAGGGACGCAGAGACATTGTGAGATATGAAATGAGAGCGAGAGGGAAAGATTGAAGTGGATAAGACAGGCAGAAAGAGAGAGAGAAAGGCTGCCGCCTGACAAAAGAAAAACCAGAAGCAAAAGAAAAATACAATTCTAATGGAAAATGGTCCTGATAGTAATGCTCCGCAGAGTTTGAGATGAGATGGGCAGTAAAGTGGAGCTCGGAGCTTTAACAGTGAGCGCACTATAAAACCCCTCAGCCTCTATTATCGCTTTTCTTTCCCTCGTGTTCCCCTGTTCATCCTTTCTTTTCTCCTCTTCCCTCCATTTTCACTCCAAGCGTACTCACGAGTCGTGCACTTTAAATGTCTCTTTGAGAGCTGCTAAATTGCACCAGAGGGAGGAAACAGTGTGTTTGAGCTCGATGCTGATTGAAAAGAGTGTTTGGGAGGAAAATGGCAGAAACAGACAGACACTTAAGTGACTCATGTTTTTGATGGATTGTTGGTAAATTAATTGATAGATTTTTCTCAATTGTCTGTCAGACAAATGTGCCAGTCTAATATGACAATTTGAATTCAGAAAAAAACATAACAAAGAACACAGACTGAACCAAGTTAGCAATCACAGATGTTTTGAAACCATTAACAAGCTGCAGAAGTTCAAAGCTCCGTCACACAACTATGTTTGACTGCAAAACACTTACATCAGCAAAAATAAAAGTCCTGCTGTTTTCCAGCTGCATAAAGTAGGAGCTCAGAAGTCCTGATATTCTGGATATTATGGTAATCATAACGTAGATTAGCAAACAGGCAGAACTCAATGAGCTACATCAGCACAGAAGTTAATGAGTCTCAGGGTTGTTTTGCAAAGAAAATACAAGTGCAACAATAATCTCAACCTCTAATAACATCACCAAGTTGCTCACATCAACAAAGCATTGATCATACAGCTAATTTCATGTTTGAAGTTAGAATTAAACAGCTAAAAACTGGCAGTAACAGTGTGAGCTGTCTCATATTAAACCATTTAACAACTTATTAGGACATTAGGACTTATCCAGGACAAAATCGCTACATGCTAATAGCTAATCATGCTCTCTAAGCCGAAAGGAAACCCTAATGATGCGCATCTAATTATTATATCGCCTGGGAAAAACTATTTTTCGGTCTGTGAGCTCATAACAGGCTATTTTTTTAACGGTTAAAAAAAATACAATTCATAAATCTTTAACTCGTGTATACACATTGTTTACAACAGATATTTTACTTCTGGGACCGATTTCCCCAAAACTCAGAGCTCTCCTTAAAAACTCAGAAAACTTGTCTTCGTCTTTTCCTCACCACTTGTCTTGTGACGGGAGCAGTGCTACAGGGAGCTTTAATTGTGTCTCTGTGGGCTCTCAGTACGCCACAGAGCAGAACACTGGAGAGACAACAAAAGGGGGATGCAAGGCTATAAATTATTACCGTCCTCTCTCGCGCTCTCTTCCTCGCTCCCGTCTTTATTTTTCTGCTGCAAACTTGCGGCTGCGGATCGAGCATGCGTGCTTATGAGCCACTCGTCTGTCACTTATAGAAATCCTGATGGGGCCTAATGAGGCTTTGCTCGCTTTTATGTCACTTTGTCTCTATTTTTTGTTTAGAGAGGGTTTTCAGTTCAGCTCCGTTTGCTTTCACTGATGTAAAGGTTGGATTAAAATGCGTTTCTAAAACCTAAAAAAGCAGATAAACAAAAAAATTTTACAGCAATCAACATCTGTTTTGTTTTGTCTCTTCTCTGCAGTACCTGGGGCTGGTCGAGGTGGAGGAGTCGAGAGGGATGCATGTATGCGAGGAGGCGGTGAAGAAGCTGAAAGTTGTAAGTATCCCACAGATAAACACACACTTACACACCCACACACACATGCACACACACACACACTCATGTTGCAGCACTGGAAGTTCACTTTGTTCTATAGAGGCCGTTACAAACACTGACCCCGAGGAGCCGCAAACTTCACTGGAGCTCATTACAGACACGGTTGCACAAAGCTCATGAAGAAGTATTGACCATAGGAGTAAACACACACACATGCACACACACACGCACACACACACACACACACACACACACACGTTCGATACTCCCTGCAGTTTACCCTCCTGTCTTGTTATTTTCTCTTCTTTACCACTTTCATCTCCCTCATCGCCCTCCCCTCAGTGGGTCTTATTCCATACTGTCTGTCTGTCTGTCTGTCTGTCTGTCTGTCTGCCTGCCTGTCTGTCTGTCTGATCCCATTACACCCAAGAGAGCAGAAAATGAGATCTGGGCTAACATAAACACGTGAAAACGCACACCGAAACGCACACAGTTTTCCCCCCCTGGGAAGCTGGATTCGGCCAGAGAGCGTGTGAACACAGTGACACAGACTGGCCGGTGTCACACACACACACACACACACACATAGTCTGTGTCACTCTCTTCAAAGTCTTGACGAACTTAGCTTTCACTTTCTTGAGGTGACTGGAAGTAAACGTAACTTTAATATAAAAGTCAGGTTGCAGCAACACGAGTATTCGCTGCACGCTCGTCCTGATCCTGATTCCCATCGTAGGGATGTAAGAAAAGGAACCACTTTGTCTCGAAATCTCAGTGTTAAACTGAATCACAGCCAGTTTAATACACACAGGAGAAATGTTTCATGCATTCACTCATTCTCTTCCTGTTTCCTTTTCATTTGTTTTCTCTTTTTTTTTGATTCTCCCTGCTGGATCAACTCTGTTTCTTCCCCTCTTCCATCTGTATCAGCATCTCTGTTCAGCAGCGTTCTCGCCTCTCTGCAGCTTCTCCTGCCGAAAAAACTTTCCACCAGTTATCTTTTTTCTTTTGATTATCCTCCTCTGCCTCCCCATTTAGCTTTCGTCTCCCCTTCTTCTCTTTTCCTTCCATCACTCTCGCTTCCCTCACCTCCATTCTTACTCCCGCTGTCTTCCTCTCAATGGGATTATGCAAAAATTGAGGCTCCTTTGGCGCTTTGCTGTGGGTTTCAAAGCAATTTCCTGCAGTGCTTCGCCTTTCTGTTTCCCCTACTCACACACACATATGCAGACTCATGTGT
>JAPZDY010000024.1:5492280-5505065 GCA_029783645.1 Ctenochaetus hawaiiensis
AGAAACAGTCAGGTCTTTTTTGTGCTCCATGCAGAGAGACGTTTGCATGGATGAGACACTCTGAGTCACATGCTGCTGCTGCTTTTTCTTCCTTTCAGTGATGTGGGGACATGATCTGAGTCAACCTTACTCACACACACACACACACACACACACACACACACACACACAATGTGCTCTGCTCAGCCTGTCACCTCCACATCAGCATCCGTCTTTATTCACTAATGTCTCACAATGAACGGACTCATAATTTTCCACCTCTTTCTCCTCCTTGTCCTCGCTCTCCCTCTCTCCTCATCCTCCCCTCGCTTTGTTTTTTCAGAGGAAGAGGAAGAGGGTGGATGAGTGTGTGAACCCTCATTCTCTCTCATCCCTTTTCTTGTCCCTCTTGCCTCGTTTTCCTTCTCTTTATGTTTTTTGGTGAGTCAAAGAGGTGAGCCAGAGGCCCCTCAATGTACACAGAGAAAGAAAGAGAAGGGCCCCTCTTAGTTTCCTCTATAGTCACTATAGACACAGAGAAAGGCTGAATAGCTCTTTTATAGAGGGAACGACAAGAGGTGGAAACATCTCTGAGATGAAAAGGGCGTTTAGTGTCATTAGTCTGTGGTCACTTCCTCCTCTGTCATTGGCTGGATGTGTAAATAGGTTGGAGGATGAGGGGCTTCAGGGGGTTAAATGAGGCTGAAAGCAGTGTGTCAAGCATCGGATCAGCCCACGAGCTGGTGTGTGCAGTACTGAAACGATATTTCCTGTTTGTCATCACTTTGTTAAGCTGCTGTTGTGTGAGCTGTCCATTGGGATCCTGCGTGACCTCAGTTTTTTCTTTGTCTCTCTCTCTCTCTCTCAGGACCTCATTGTGGACCAGACCATTGAGAAGGTTTCCTTCTGCGCTCCTGACCGTAACTATGACAAGGCCTTCTCCTACATCTGCCGAGACGGCACCACCAGACGGTGGATGTGCCACTGCTTCATGGCTCTCAAAGACTCGGTGAGACGGTTGTTGTTTTGTATTCTTGTAGCTGCTGCAGTTTGCATGGTTTCTAACCTCTGGTGCTTCAATTTGACTGATTTTTTGCAACGTAGAGACGAATGCAATAGAACCAAGGCTGTCATGGTGCATTGTGGTTTCATCCCCTGTGGTGGTTTCATCAGCTTAGACCGTGAGTTGGATTATTAATGTGAACGGAAGAGAGCGCAGCACAGACCTGCAGGATTAGGAGAGGGGGGATTAGACGGAAGCCTGTGGAGTTATCTGTCCATCTCTGTCTGTCTCTGTTTCCACCCCGCTCTCCATATCCCTATCTGCCCATCTTAAACTGAACTGTCTGTCCCACAGCAGTCATGGCTGTCTCTGAACGGAGACGGAGAGAAGACAAAAGGTTAGAGAGGTGGTGGGAAAGTGGGAATTAATTGCAAAAAGGCAGCCTGGAATTAGTGGCCTTCAGTGCCACAGAGCGTGAACTCGTGTTGATGTTTGACAGCGGAAAGAGATTTGAGGTCAATAATTGCTCTCTAATCCGATCTTCACTGTGTCGGCTGTATCTGATGTGAATGTGTGAACTTGATTTGAAGGTCGACATTAAAAAACAATCACTTTGTCGGGAAAAAAACTGTAAATACGATCAAAAATGAAGTCGTGCACGCCCTAATTCTCCTTTACGACTCTCTGAAAATGCTCAGTCCATGTTAAACGTATATGACCTTTAAGCTGTGTACAATATTCACTGTGCTTTTGCTCCACCAGGGAGAGAGACTGAGCCATGCAGTTGGCTGTGCCTTTGCCGCCTGTCTGGAGAGGAAGCAGCGCAGGGAGAAGGAGTGCGGCGTGACGGCCTCCTTTGATGCCAGTCGCACCTCATTTGTGCGTGAGGGCTCCTTCCGCGCCAACTCTTCGGGCAGCCAGCAGGGCAGCAGCAGCGAGAGAGATGACAAGCTGCCGGACAAGAAGAAAGGTGGGAGGATATTTTAAAATGTGGACACTTAAATGTGAATGTTTCTACTCCTGCATGTGTTAAAAATGTGAGTTAATCCCTTAAATGTCCAACACATTCTGAGCAAGCAGGGACTTAATAGTAGATCCTCAATAGATAATAAACTGCAGCAAAAGGTCTTGAACATAAATGACAATGCGACTTCCTTCCTCCTCCAGACCAACCGGCTGTCATCCCAGCCCTCCCACCTGGCACCGCCTCCCCACCCGAGGGTGCAGCGTCCCCCATGGAGCGTCTGGAACCTGGCGGACCTCATGCCATTCCTCGCCGCCACGCACCCATCGAGCAGCTGGTGCGTCAGGGCTCATTCAGAGGATTCCCTGCCCTCAGCCAGAAAAACTCCCCCTTCAAGAGGCAGCTGTCGCTCCGCCTCAACGACCTGCCGTCAACACTGCAACGCAAGACCGACTTCCAGGCCAAGAACCCTGGTGAGTTGAGAAGTTGTAGAAGTTTGACTCACAAATGCTGCTGAACTTCTGGCCGTCCAAACTTCTGCATGTGAAGATCCAAACCTGACTTTTAGACACATTTATCTGCTGATCAGGTTGAAGTCATTGTCATAACTGATGTATATTATTGAGCTGAGGTTGGGAGGCCGTGGAGGTCAGAAAGTTGTGGCGGTTATGTAATTTTGTTTAATTTGACAACATTATCACCATGTCAGCATTAAAACAGTCATATTAAATCATTCTACTTCGCACTAAAGTGGCTTCTGAAGGCCATTATATGATGCATAATATAAACAAATGAATAGAGGCATTTTTATTACTTGCAAGGAACTCTGTGTTGCACTTGCATCATAGCTGTTTGCAGAATGGAGCATCTGACCTCCATTAAAAAAGGTCTCGGTAATGACACTACATAATAAACCTTCAGCTTAAAATGCATCTATATTCATGTTATGGTACAGAAAAGGTGTAAATCTTCATTTTAATCACATCACTTGCCTTCAAGTGACTGCAGGTTAAGATAAAAGCAGGTATATGAGGTGCCGTTATTATTGCTATTAGTGCGCTGATGGCTTGACATATGTGTCTCTGAAAGCTCTCGGCCTTTTTTACTAAAGACAATTAATAACAAATGACTTCCCCCTCACAGGTCTCTGCACAAACACACACACACAGGAATGCACATACACAGACACACCCACTCTGTGTGGTGCCACAGGATCAGAGGACTCAGTAGCAAGGCTGATTATAGTCATTAGCAGAGATGAGAGAGTTGACTGGGGGACTCCTCTGACTGGAATACTAAACCACAACATTCGACTGCGTTCCTCTTATCATCTCCTTTCATATCCACCTCTTATTCAACCCATTATGGCTCATGTACAGTATGCATACAGTGGTGGTGAATGTAATGAAGTATGAATCCTGTTTTGTGCAGAGTCTCCCTCTTCCTGTCCCCCCCCCCAGATGCATACACTAAGTGGTAGAAGCCAATTCCACTGCCTCCCTGCTCCCTTGTGACTCTCTCTGAACAATGTGTGTATTGATTTGTGCGGTCAATCAGCTGTCCCTGTTAGCCTTCAGCAAGCCAGTCTTCAAACCTGCACTGAGAGAAACACACACACGCACACACACACGGTGAAAACACACAGGAAGTGCACATATTGTTTCTGACAAGAGCAGGGAAAGAAAGGGATCACAGGATTGGCCTTTGCAGAACAAAGCACATAGAAATCTTTAATGGGAGACCTTGCACATCCCTCCAGAACCTTCTGCACTCCCTCCAGTGTATTTCAGGGTCTGCACACACACAAATGGGATGTGAGAACCATAAGAAGTGATGGATAAGTTCATGGCCCCCAACAGAAGGATGTGAATTAAACAGCTCTTGTTATGTGCACATGCAGTGTAACTGTGCGAGTGATTAGAAAGTTTTAGCTCCATAAATTTGTGATATTTCTGTTTCGGGGAATGTTGCACCTGGCCATGTACGGGTAAATGGATGATATCGGCCTTCGTGCAGTCATCTGCTACCAACCCGAGGAGATCTACAAGGACATGTAGGCTTCAGCAGAGGATGAAACATGTACTTACAGCAGAGTGAGGAAATCAGGCTGCTGAATTCAGATGTGGCAGAGAGAGATGACTGCATGAAGGACGATGTCAGATTTTAGACAGCGCTGATGTGCAATTTTAATAGAAACACAGCATAAAATATAACCTTCAAACTTTCTGCAAAGTTACTCAAAAAGTTCAACTTGGTGTGCGCGTCATGAGAGCTGTGTAGCTCGTCTCTTTCTACTTGAGGCCAAAAACTGATCAATCACCTCTCATATGCATGCATTAGAACAGTCACAGCACAATGTTTTGATGTTTCGAGTCCACCTTTAAAAAAATATGTTAATTTACTTAACTTTAAACACACTCCTCTATACATTAATTCCCCTGCATATATGATGTTTTAACATAATGCCCAAAATGTCCTTTTTGTTCAGAGTTTTGAACTATTCTACATTAAATAGCATGGATGGGGAGTAAAGCAGGAGGGAACAGAGGAAGAGGCAAAATTCCTCAATATCTTAGGCCTTCGTTGTAAAGGGAGGGACTGCAGGACGAGGAACAAGGAATTAGATATGATATCTATTAATATCAGCAGTCTGTGCAGGACAGATTTAAAGCTGAAGCCCAAACCAAAGTCAGACAGGAACATTATGTCTCCTAATCCCTGGCTGGTTGGATCAGTAGCAGCTGGTTTAAAACATGGATAAACTAAAGCCACATTCACCTTCGTCTGAGTCTTCCTTTGCACAAGACACATGAGACAATGAAAAACAGGCTAAAATGTACATAAAATATAATGTTACATAGGGTAAAGTAATGAACACAGTTTGGCTTGATCTGTAAATGTTGTTGTGACTAAGCGTGAACCTTTTTTATTTTTAATAAGAAGGCTGTGTTTTGCACAATAACGTGTTTGTCTTGAGAATGTTTTTTGAAGCTTTTTAGGTCAACAGCAGCCGGCATCAAAGTCTTCAGCTGCTCCAGTTTCTCTGGTTTTGATGCTAACTGGGTTTGTTACACAATTGAATGAATAATTTTTTCCCCCTCTCTCTTTTTCTCCCTCTATTTAATCCTCCTCTTCTTCCATTCCACCTTACCTTTCATTACACCACCATCCTCCCTCTCTTTTCCTTGCCTCCCCTCTGTGTGTCCCTTTCTTGCTAGTACCAGAGATGGACATGGGGCTGCCGGGTGAGGGGGACAGCAGTATAAACGCACTGTGTTGCCAGATCAACACCTCCTTCACCAAGCCGTCAGACGAGCTGTTCTCCAACCCATCTTTGTCTGCAAACGGCCCCCCAGCCTGCACCGTACCTCCTGTCCTGCCTCCTCCACCTGCGCCAATGCAGGGTAAGCATCAGATCAATAGTGATACTGAACTGTAGTGCACACTCTAAAATGAACTCAATGCGGTGGAAAGTATTACACTCGTTTTAAATTTTTAACTCCATCCCTCCAGCCACTTCCTCCTGGGTGCAGCCGGAGCCTCCTCTCCACTCCCCTCCTCCGGTTTCTGCGGCGATGCAGATGCAGAGTGGACACAGGCGCACTCCCTCCGAGGCTGAGCGATGGCTGGAGGAGGTCTCCAAGGCCGTCAAGGCTCAACAGACCCCTCCCCCAGGCCCCACCATCCCAACCATCCCCGGGCCGCCCTCCATGTCGAGTCAGCAGATGTCCAGTCAGGCAGCCATATCAGCCGCTCCGGTCTCCACTGTCCCGATGTCCCTTGGCACCATCTCTAAACCTCTCATCTCAGGCCCCCCTGCTCTCTCAAGTCAGGCCCCGATGCCCCTCCCACCCATGTCTATATCATCTGTTCCTCTAATACCAGGCCCCCCTGTGTCAGGCCCCCCCATGTCTCTACCATCCATGTCCATCCCCACGATGTCCGGTCCGAGCATGTCTGGGGCCCCCATGATCCAGCCTTCCCTCCCCGGGCCTCCAGGCTCTCTTCCGAGCTCCATGCAGCCCTTCCCCCTGGCTTTCGATGCCACTCCAGCCCCTGTCGGTATGTTCGGCAGCCAGCCTGTCCAACCAGCGTTCGTGCCCATGCAGACCTACATGCCAGGCCTGGCCAGCAGCATGACTTACCCCAACGCCAGCGTGCCTGTGGTGGGCATCACGCCGTCGCAAATGGTGGCTAACGTCTTCTGCACCGCCACAGGCTCATCCCCCGCAGGTGGAGTCATGGGCTCTGCCGGAGGGGCACCCAAAGTTGGGGCACTTGGACCAGTTGGGCAGCTTCCTCACCCAGGAGCACCTGTCGCAGTCGGGCACACCGGTGGGTTTTCCACACCGCCATTTTCTTCCACTCCGCCATTATCAACAGCCATTAATGGCCTCCCACCACATAGCAGCATTATGATGGACCTCCAGAACGGGACCTCCAGCAGTGGTGGTAATGGTGGCAGCGGTAGCAGCTGGCCGCCTGAAGGTAGCCAGCTTACAGCTCCGGTTGCCAGCGATTCGCAAGATGATGATCGTTTTGAGGCGAAGTGGGCGGCACTGGAGGCCAAACCAGCGCCTCAGCAGCCTGGAAATAAGCCCCCAGCTGCAGCGGCCAACCCATTTTCCAACAATCTTCAAAAGACTTTTGAGATTGAGCTTTAAGCCTTGAGTTGGTCTTCCAAAGCTGTAGCTCTAGCCCTGGACTTAAAGCTGGACGCTCATTCCAGCATCTCTGCTTAGAACTGAATGCCGGTCCTCAAAGTTAGCCTAGCATCTGACCTGTGGCAGCCTAGCAACCTGCTAAAAGCTCTCATGGGGAGCAATGTTACAATGATCTTGATTGCTTTCTTTACAGTCCCATTGGAGCTTGGGAGGAGGTTGGCAGATTGCTGGGCTGCCGTCGGAGGATCAGGTTCAGATCTAGCTCGCTAGACTTGGTGGACTGAATCCTTCAGCTCCACCTGCTTCCCACCTCTCTTTCCTGCTTTCACCTCTCCACTCTGGCTTTACTTTACCTGCTGCGAGTCCCTGAATGCACTGTACGTGTCCTCCTGAGGACATTATTGGGGGACACAGCTCGGTGGTTTCTTTCTTTAAAAGGGGGGCTCCACTCAGATGCATTCCAAACCCATGAGATGTTTCTTTTTTTTTTTCTTAATCTGGTGGAGATCTTGGTGGAGAATCGAGCGGATGTGGCTACACAACAAAGCGTGCAAAGAAGCAGAGGAGGGATGTGTTGACTTCTGATCAGACTGATGAAAGACTCTTAGCAAAGCACAGCAAAAGTTTGGACACCTGAAAGGACTAGCCAATGATGTAAGACCGAACGCTACCAACTGAAAAGGACTTACTGACTAATGTTAGAGATTTATGGCCAAAATTATTTTATTTATTGTATTTCTTTTTTTTTTTATTTTAACATGTTATATATACTTAAAATCAAATTTTTTTAAAGCAGTGTTTCAGGAGAGGTTTTCATCCCCTATATTTATATTTGTTTAACCGTAAAGAGGAGGGAAATCTACAGGTAGCAGACAGGTAACAGATGTGACTGGTCATGTAAACTGAGTCATGTAACAGGAACCAAATAGCAAGGGCTGATGGTACAGCAGTGTGTAGTGTGACGTGTTAGACTGTAAGTGTATATAGCGGCATGTTTCTTCCACCTGTTAGCCCTCACCTATACACACTCCACTGCTGGTGGAGCCATTTAAGTCAATATGGCTTCACTTTCGGCTCTGCAGCCCATTTCTGTTGCTAAAGCCTCCCTTCGAGGGTCACTGGGACGTGAAAAATCGCTTCAGGATTTTTAGCACACAGACACTCTGGACAATTTAGCACAACAGTCCGTTGGACTCCGTCTTTTCCTGACAAATCCAAGGAACTTAAAAAAAACACACACAAACACACAAAAAAATGAAAAAAAAACATGCTATAACACTGTGCAACTGGTCAAAAAGAAATGATGCACTACTTCACACGCTCATAAATCTTTTAACGTGTTCAAACACAGGGTATAGTCTCATCACGAACATGATTGTGTCCTCCATGTATCAGCTGCAGCAGTACTGCACTCATTACTGATTTTGGGATCGATGATTAGAGGTTAAAAGAGACGAGGAACACGATCAGGCTCAGACTCAGGTGTGGCAGATGGACAGGAAAAGAAAACACAGATGTGCAAAAGAAATAGAGTGTTATTGGAAAGAAGGAGGGATGAACTGTATGTGAGAGACTGAAGGAGAGAGTGGAGTTATACCTTTTTTTAAAAAAAAATGAGACGGAGGAAGTTTGAAGAGAAGAAAACAAGATAAGAAATGTAAAAAAAAAAGGAGTCAGAGTCAGAGGGTGTGTGAAAATATTGAGAACAAAGATTCATTCATCTCGGAGCCCACAGCCTGAGCACTGCCTGTCCCCGTTACCTTCTCATCTCGAGGCCAAGCTGCTTCCACTTCAACATCGTGTTCCTCTTTAAAAAAACCTCAAAAACATCTTTTTAAAAGCAGGTTGCTTAATGCATTCTCACAAACAAGATTTTTTTTTCCTAATATGCTCGACTCCCTATATATAGTTCAAACTTCGGTAATGTCAACAAAGCTTTTTTTTTTCTGTGTTTTAACTTTAAGTTTTTGCATAAAAGTTCAGGTCAGTTCAAGAAGATGCAACATCACAAAGCAGAGATGTTTCTTTACAGGAGGATCAGCTCAGTGTGACATGTAGCGAACAGGAAGTCATGTGACCAGAGATGCTGCTGTTATGTTCCTCGGCAACTGAATTGAATGAATATGGACTGTCACTGATTAGGTTTCCTGCTCATTAACTCCATAAAGTTTTATTAGCTTATTGTGTCTCTTCCTGTGAGCAGCGATCCCGACCGATAGAGAACCTCAATTTATGTGCCACTGGCCTAATTTACACCAACGTGGGTTCCTCCCATGTTTTTGTCTTTTGTTTTTCAGACAAAATCTATATTTCTTCCCCTCCACCAAGCAAATCCAGAATCGCTCTCTGTGCCCTCCTCTCTCTACAGAGACAGGACTGAACCGCTCATGAAATCTACGCTTTTATTTCATTAAAAAAAAGTATATTTTAGCTCTCTTCTCTCGTTTGCACGCCCTCCAAAATTATAAATGTAGGTTAATTGTGTTCCACGTTAAAGCAAACTAAATGACCTCATAAACTTGATTGTAAAACCATAGTTTAGTGATGGTAACAAAGCAAACCAGTGGAATTTATTTTTAATCTTTATTTACAGAATTTTTGTATTTAAACCTACATATTTGTATTGTAATTACATTGTACAAAAGATAAATAAAGTAATATAATATTACTCCTGCTTTGTTTTTGATGGATTTTTTATGCTTTTCACAATCTTCTCCATTTTCTCCTCTTTTTTCCATCTTTTTATCCTCTTACGACCCTTTAATTTATCTCTTTGTCCTTTATGCTTACCTTCATTTTTGTCTCCTAGGTTTTCAGCCGCTGTCTCTTATATTATTGTTATTGATCAGATCCTTCTTGCTCTTTCATTTTTGTGTCGTTGCAGCTGATGAGTGTATGCAGGTCAAATCTCTAAAACATGTTTAAAAAATGTGGAGCCATTTCTAAAATTAGATTGAAGCAGGTTTAACAGCCTCCTGAATGTTGTTGAAAAGCAGCAATAGAAAGCAATAGATTTGTGAAGTGGGACAAGATATTTTGGGCTTCATTTGCTCCTGCAGACGGTGTTATCAGACTTTAGACTTTTAAATTGGAGCACTTTAGCTGCTTGAATGGGCATGAAACTCTACCAGGCAAACCATCAGCATGAAAGAAAATACCTGGGAACTAAATAATAAAGATTAATGTTGACTGTAAAGGTGCATTACAACAAGAAACAACCAATCACAGAGCTTAAAATTCTGTTATATGTCCTGCCAACAGCAGGAGGAAGCTAAACTCTAAAAACACAAACTGCAGCTTAATGGCACAGTCACATGTCAACACCAGGAAACATTTGCTTCATTACATGCAAGTGAAGCTTTGCCTTTGGTTGCACAGCAGGTTTGCATTTTTTGCTTCATGTGGAATTAAATTTTGGAGAACGCTAACTAGCAAAGATACTGCTTCAACCAATGGTAAAAAACGTTTGTGATTGACCCCTTAAACAGAGCTGTTGTGCCCATGTACCTTTCAAACTCTAGTTTTTGTGAGCTAATGACTCATCTTTAGCTTCAGATGTAACAGAAATAAAAAGTCCAAATCATAGAAGCTGATTTATCATAAATGATTTCTCTTTAGTTATAATTGCTCTTTAGTGTCAGTTGTATTATGGCAACAAACCCGACTTACATCTGCTGACAAAAACAAAGATATGTAGTGGCAAATTGACACCTTATGAAATTATTACACTTAAACCACCATAAGGCTGTTTTATATGATAATGTGTGTCATGTGATGAGTGGAAGACATCTGTAATTTCATGTTTTACTCTATTATTGTTCTCTATACTCTATTACTATCCATTACTGACACTTTGCTGTCCCCTGCACAGCTCAGATGCAGGGAGGAAAATTGCATGAAGGCAACACAAACAGACATGGAGGAGGGTAAACGTGACGCAGAGGGTGATGATTACGCTTAGCCAAAACAAAACGAGGGGCTCATACCTGAAAATGGAATTGCTTCTGTCACATGTTTTCAGTATAGAAAGAGGTCTTTCCATCTGATCATTTTGCAACAAATTCATTGAATTATAAGAAATGTGCCATATTGTGGAATGTATCTCACTTGGATATGACATGTCAGGTGTTAGTCATGTCACATACCTCGATGCCTCCTCTCCTTTAATCTTTACCTTGTCTCTGTCCCCTCAGAGTAATCCCCCCCCTCCGATCCCATGTAACTGCTGTCTAACCAGCACTATCCTCCAGTCGGCCGGGCTGAGCTGCTGCAGCTCAGGTCACTAATGGAACCAGACAAGGCCTCTTTTCTTCTTAAGGGCCGTGAGAAACAGAGCGGATGCACACATACACACACACACACACACACACACACACACAGCTCTTGAGTGGTGGTAGCAGTAACTCTCACTCGGCCATTGTCCTCTGATCTGAGGACAGAGTCAGTGAGTGTGTGTTGCTGAGGAGTCAAAGAGGAAAGATCAGCAGAGCTTGATAACTGCTGTCAAACTCCAGCAGACAGGCTTTTTTTTTCTACAGATGCTGGATGTAAATTTCGGCATCATCTTCGACACACGTGACTTTAATTTATTCCTGTGTCATGATGCTTGTATGAAAGTAAAATCTAAGGTCAGTGGACGTGTTAACATTAAGGTTAAGGTAAAGTTTTTATGCAAATATTTGAAGTTTGAGTCAGAAAAGGTTAATGGAGACAGACATTCAAAAACAATTTGTCAATTTTCCAAACAAGTTTCTATTAATTCGAGGTGGTTTTGCCTTCTTTCATTAAAACAAACTGTAAAAACCAACTATTTTTTTAACCCACAGACACAAAAACATAAAATGAAACAGCTTGCTCTTCAGTTCTACTGTACAACCCCAGTGTCTCCACCTACCTGTGCACTGAGCAGAGCGGTGCAGTAAAGTTGGTTGCAGCAGCCTACATAGGGAGATGGAGATGCTTGGTTGCCATGGTAACGTGGCGAAAGACTAATTTATAACAGCTGAAAAGTGCAATAGTTTGCAAAAAACGGCCTCCTGCATGTAAAAACTGCCAGAGAATATGCTTGAAATAAAATGAGAGTAGCTGAAAATATAATATCATCAACAGATTGTCAAGAGTGGGAGGACAAAGGTGCGTGTGTGTGTGTGTGTGTGTTTGCTGGAGGATGACCTCTGTTTTTTTTATATGTGTTTAAAAGACACACACACACATGCACATAGCCAGTTTTCAAATATAAAGTTTGTGTGTGTGTGTGTGTGTGTGTGTGTGTGTAGTGTGACTCAGTGCAGCTAATACTAGTAGACAGACAGAGATCTTTGATTGTGTGGATGGAAAACATCACTGTGGGCTATGTCGTATCACTCCCTCTCTCTCTCTCCACTGCTTTTCTTGGACGTCTCCCGAAAATGAAGGTCTTTGTCACTTATGTATCAATTTGTGTAAATATATATACGCAATTAAATAAAGATGGAGAGGAAGGATGTGTCTGCCTGTGTGATATATGTGTCTGTATAAGTGTGTGTGTGTGTGTGTGCATCTGTGCGTGTGATGGCGATGTCTGATAGCTGTATGAGCGTAGACTCGGTAATGGTGTTTGTGTAATGGGCCGTGCATAGATTGTCCGATCAGCAGTGTAAATGCATCCATGCTACACACACACACACACTCATTTATCCTTCTTATCGCTACTTCTTCACAGTGAGAGACACACACACAAAGACACACATACACACAGAGTGCATTATAAGCTTTTACCCTGAGATCTGCTATTTCCTGCATTTTAAGCAACATATCAGAAATGCTGTTAACACTTTTTGCACTCCGGCACTTTTCTTTCTGTCTCTCAAACACACAAATATACACACACACACACACTGGCCCAATGCTGCTAATTGCCATGGATATGGAGTTGGCAATGTGACCTTGCAGGTCTTGAAGCTATGAAGAAGCAATTACATTGATTAATTGCATGTGTTTGCTATCGATTACTGCGGTGGCTTTCCTTTTGTTGAGCACACAGCTGCTTCCAGCAGCATGACGGGACCAGCGACGGAAATTTTAAAAAATAAGACCTGAAAGAAGTGAGGCAGTGATCCATTTTAATGCTTGTGTGCTGAGCAAACAGGCCATGACAAGCTTACATGAAGGGGTTGCATGGTGTGTGTGTGTGTGT
>JAPZDY010000024.1:5513385-5527429 GCA_029783645.1 Ctenochaetus hawaiiensis
GCCTAACTTCGACACACACTTTCTCCTTTATTTTCGTCCATAAATTAGCCGCATCACTGTTTAAGCCGCAGGGTTCACAGCGTGTGAAAAAAGTAGAAGCTTATAGTCCGGAAATTACGGTAAGTTGAAAATTCTTGTGTAATTTAGTCCAGAAAGTACAAATTAGCAGGGAAGGATGCTGGATAACTAAATGCTTTAGGACAAAAAGCCCCTAATGTTCACTGAACTTGAGGGGCTTTAATGCAATTTAAAACAAGCTGCCTGGTTGAAGTGTACTAACTGATAAGAGGTGGCTTACCCTGGCTGTTCGTGTCTGCTGGCCCTCCCTGTCGGTAGCAGGCCTTACAGACTCTGACGGGGCCGCTGCCCCATCCTCGCTCAGGCACCGGCATCCTTTGACTGGAGCAGGGATGGCAGAAACCTTCGCCACATGATCTGCAGTGGTGCTTCCTCTCTGCCTCCACGAACAGCTTCTGACAGCCGTGACAGGCCTGACAGGGAGAGAAGGATCCAATAATGGAAGGAGAGACATGATAACATTATTACTGGAAGCGCGGTGTGAATAACAATGTCAAACTTCTGTGTGTTAAGCTGTTGTGTTTTTAAATAGGAGAGGTATTTTCCGATGTAGCCTTGTGTATTACAGCTTTAATCCTTGTTATCTGAATTGCTCTGCAGGGTTTTGCTCTCAGCTTTAGCTCCTCGTACTCACAGTGATCTCTGTGTTTGGTCTCCAATATGGCGGCGCCACCTGGTCAGTGAGCCAGGCAGTGACAGCTTTGGTGGGGCCCGTGCTGTACTCCGACACCGACTGGATCATGTAGTTCATCCCGTCCAGGACCCTCTGGGCAGCGTTCTGGTGGGTGGTCAGAAATGTGTCCGACTAAGAGGAGAAAAAAGGGATGAAAAAAGACAGACAGTGAAAATGAGAGGAGTACAAGGTTTTACAGTAAATGAGAGAAACTTTTGGAGAAAGAAACACTGGGGGATCTCATTTTCTACATGTTTTGGCCTTGAGGAACAGTTATACAAGCAAAAGCTGCACAGTCTTGACAGTCAGATGCTTTAACTTGTAAAAATAATACTTTCATTATTCAATACTTTTGTTGTAAAACTAGGAACTGAAGGGAAAGAAGATGGGTGGAGTACTCACTCCCTCCCACACATGCTTGACTTCAGATCGCACCACGCCGCTCTCAGGGTCCTGGTTTCCCATCCAGTACTGTCTGCTGCGGTAAATTACTCCACAGCTGGCACACTCCAACACATAGCTGCAAGGGATGTGTGGAGGCAACATGAGACAGCTGATGAAAGGCAGTTAAAAGGTCTGTGTGTGTGTGTTTTTAACGTACCCTGACCAGGCGTACTTGGCCAGTCCAAACCATGGGTTGTCAGTGGACGCTGACGTCTTGGGCACGACAATCACCTCTCTGCCTCCTTCATAGCACCGCTGGAGACATGAGACATCAAACTTACAGTAATGTACAGAATGTACGAAAAAAAATGCGTTTATGTGTTTTTTATTCATTACTTTTTTGACAGACAGCATGTAAAGAATATATCCCATATCACATATTCCAAACAGCTGAAACCACATAAACAACATCACATTTTTTATTGAGTGCCAGTTGAGTTGAACTAGCAGATGAAGCTGATGTCAGTCTTACCTTACAGATAAGGACTTTGTTGTTGTACTGGTGTGCATACTGGCACAGTCCATCTGCCATGTGGGGGACCCTGTCTCTCAGATGGTTCATTCCGTTTTTACAGCGAATGCTGGAGACGAGACAGATACCAAATGCTTCAGACCAGCATGACAGATGTCAGAGTCAGTGATGGGCTCAGGTTTTGTGAAAGTCTGAGTGATGTTTACAGTCCATTTATCAAGGACTGGATCTCTTCAGAACCAGTGCTGTGATTCATCCCACTTACACTTTTCTCAGCTTTCCATAAACAACAAACACAGAGAGTAAGGGACTCCCATCCTCGCTTTCCAAAAATATGGAAAGCACATTAAGTTTTATTCGTCCCACCGGGGGAAGAGTTAACATTCACAAGAGCAACAACAGTCCTACTTTGAGAAAATAAATTCCAGCTCTGTGATTCACCCAAATAGTAGTGTTTTTGTGTCTGTTTATGTTTCCATCTGGTAATAAAAGCCCTTAAATTCTGCATGAAGATTCTGCAGAAGAGCAATGACTAGCTGTCTAACTCAAGTGTAGAATTACTGTCAGACAAACTCTTAGAAATTTAAGATCCCCAAAAGACATGGTTTAAAACACAAAAAACAACTCTGATCTGAATAATCTGAATCTGTCATGTTTTTTCCCCACAAAAACACAAAAGCACAACTACAGCGCCTCTGCAGTAAAAATCTAAACACTGAAGGATGTTAAACCATGAAACTGTATCTCTAATTTGCTGAAAGGATGCAAATTATTAATGTGTGTCTCCCTGCAGAACCTGCTTAAGTTGGACACTATCTTATCTCAGTTTAGATGTCCTTTAAGATTTTGGGTATTATGGAAACATGTGTCCTACCTAGATAAAGTAAAAAAGTATTTTATTAGAGGATAGGAATTTATCTCCCACAAAAACATCCTATGATAAGATATCTATAGTTAAGATGGCACAGATTGTCACCAAAATTCAAAATAATTGACAAAAATGGCAGCACTACTTTTGATAGATTTGACCTGTAGATGGGAAACAACATAAAAATTAAAAAACATATTCAAAAAGGCTGCTCAAACTGTAACTGTTGCAGAGACTAACACTAATGTTAGCCTGCTGGAGAAGGTAGCACTGCCATTAGCCTGTGAGCTTTAAATTTCCTAGACCTTGTATTAATGGTTAAACATTATACAATCTCCCTCACTGGCACGGTTATTACTTCAGATTCAAAGCTAAAACTGAACACCTGTCTTTACTTCTTCATTATACCAAGCTAGCCAGTAACTGAACCAGCGGTTGTCATGGATACTGGCAGTCTTGTTTACATTCATGATAAGATGAGTGTTGACTATGGAACCAAGTTCAGAGTTTTAAATGGCATTTACTGTCTCTAGAAAGGAATATTTCTTTTAAAATTAAACCGATTTTACTATCATATCTAAAAAGTAGAAAAGGGCATTTTGGAACATAATAAGTTAGCACTGAGCAAGCTATATGATGGCAAGTTCAGCTTCACACAGGAAGGGCGGAGTACCTCATCTCTGAGTAAATGTTGTGATTTGTTTATCATTCATCAGTTTGGTCTACTTAAAAATTTCAGGCCCAATTGAACCTTTGGAAGGGAGAAATATTGAAGACAAAAAGAAAAACTTTGTCAGAATTGTCTGTGATGACTTACTTGCAGCTGAGGCACAGAGCAGAGCAGGTGAAGTACTCGTCTGGAAAAAATGAGTAGAGGGTCATCTTCTCATCTGACAGTTCCCCACAGAACCGCTCACTTAGGGCCTGGGGACACATAAAAGTGTGATGCATGAAGATGAGGAAGAAGAAAATGGGAACACAAAACATGATAAGAGTCTAGAAACTGAGAACAACATCAAGTTCTCTAAAACTCTTTTTGGTGTCTATTTACACCGACAGTAATGGTCCACCACTTACTTCCAAAGCGTGAAACACTATCCCGGGCTGTCGGGGGGAGCGTGTGTGAGTGTTCTTCACTTGCTGCCTGACAGCCTCCAGCAGCCCGCTGTAGTCAGTGGGAGGTGTGATGGTCTGGGTGCCTACATACTGCACTGAGCTGAAGGCCTCTGTCTCCAAGCTCAGGTCGTGAAAGCGCTTCTGTAGCAGCGTGTCGGCGTGGCCAGGCAACTTTGAATCTGCAAGGAAAAGGAATAGAAAATAGGTTTTATTTTCACAGCAGGACACAAAGAACAAGAGGTTAAAAACCATAAAAACACATCCAGTCGAAAGGAATTACATATAGTACATGCATGCCATTGAGTGTATTTCCTCCCCTACCATGACCAAGCAATTGAGTGTGTGTCGTCTCCTGGAAGATGATAACAGCTGGCCCAAGAGAAGAGAGGGGCACGTCAAGACTACAGCGGTTGGAGAGAGCTCTGAGCTCCTGGGTGAAGTGCTTCAGGTACGCCCCCGAAGCACTGCTCAGAAACAGGAACATATCATTGTGGAGGCGCTCCGCCCGTGTGCGATAGATTACTATATCAGACACGGCCAATACCTGGAAAAGAAGGGAGCATATATATATATATATAAAGCTAAGACAAGAACAGATAGCATCTATGACCTTCTCAGTGAAAGTCAACACAGTTTTAGGTGTGCAAGGATTAACTGAAGACTTGCAGTGAGAGAATAAAGAAGGTGGACATAAAGATGAACCAAATCTCAGTCATGTGTACCATTTTATACTAATATAAGCAAATATATGCAAGTCTTTTTAATGCGAATGAATTCTTTTCGCATTTTCAATTTGTTTTTCTGTTTTATTTATCTGATGCATCTTGTTTGATTTCACACACATGCAGAAAGCAGCATGGAATGTTACAGTGTTACAGCAGGTACCATTTCATATCTTTTACGTCAAGCTCTTTATAAGCTCAACGCTGAATGAACAACGTTCAAACAGAGACAGATGGAATTTGCAGTTGTGATCACAAAATAGAGTTAAAGAAGTATGACGGAGGCAACAAGGCTTCATTGCCTCCATGGTAGACACTGTTTATCTAACTATGTTGTAAGAGCATTGCACCAGAAAAAGGCACAAATAAAGCATTTCCACCCGAGTGTCATGTTTACATAACTGCTGAACAGAGCTGGAGCTGATAAAAACCAGCGGCAGCCACCTCAGGTTTTTATGTTTTTGACCCATAAATGAATATTGCTTCTAACCAGAAGTTAGCTGGTGTCAGTCTGTTTTATATCCGATGTAAAAGGGATAAGATACACAGATATATTGTTAAATGTGTGAGAAAGAAAATGAAAAGATACATTAATGTTTTTGTTCTTTAATGTTACTCACTATTATATCAAGGCTCTGGACATGCAATCAAGCAATTCAGAATCTACTTGTAAATTTATGATGCCTGTAAATGATTTCTAAATAACTACCAAACTGTCTTTGAGCAAAGAAACTGGCCAAGAGTCAAAATATGAACATTTTGTGATGTGAACACAAACAAATGTTTTGTTTGAACACATCCAGCTGTCGGTTTATTCTAACAAAACCAAGAAGAGAGAAGAAAAATTACCTTTAATAGTAGCCTCATTCTCTGGTTTTGATTGGTTGCAGCCCCCAGAAGGCCCTCAGTATCCAGGGCTACAAGACTAAGGGTGGGGTCATACGCACCCCACACTCCCACCGTACAGGAGCTTGGAGACTTGGAGGTGTAGAATACACTCTCACCACCAAATAGGATGTGGTTGAGGGTGTGAGACTTGCCATCACCGGTGTTGCCAAAGATGGAGAGGACCTTGACTCCTGCAACATCCCCACAGCCGAGTCTCTCAATGAACTCAGACTCATCGCGGACCTGGAAGGAGAGAAAGGAGAAAACCAGGGCTGTTTATGGACAGAGGATGGATTGCTATACCGTCATCCTATGAAATAATTAACTCCTCTGCTGACTTCATTGAATCAGTGGAAAAAGTTATTGATTTTTTGTGAACAATGCAGTATTAGATGACAAATAGTTTTAAAGTACAAAATAAACTACTGGGTTTTGTATGTTTTGTTGCCTTTGAGACTTTTCACATTCAGACCAGTATAAAAAATCCTTAAGATGATGGCGGTATTAATTCAACAATGTGCTGCTGGGTCTTTAGCTCTCCTAGGACAAAAAATGGTTGTAAATACATCCCAGACTTATCGGATAAGCGTAAGAAATAAGCACAACCGGCTGTACTTTGTACGCTGCATAAACAATACAACAAGAGGGTGCCTCCCTGTGGATCAGCTGCTCTGTGACTCATCGGGGACTTTCCCAAAAACAAACCCTGTGGCTACTCTGCCTCCCTCATATACAGTCCATGCCTTAATTCTTTGAGATAAGACGACTCGATAAACATGACTGTTATCTTACATTATAGGCTAAACATTATGAACGTCGATGGTATATCTGGTTAACAAAGATAAAAACAATTTGTTGGAATAAAAACGTACTGTCACAAAAAGCTCACGTTGACTTAATGACCAAGCAAACTGCTTTTTAAGCTCATGTACCAGGTGGTATCAGTGACAGCACCTAGCTAGCGGCGCTCATTAGCACACTTCTTCTTAGCCTAGCAGCTAACTAACAGCAGCTAACAGCCGTTAGCTCAGTTGACGTTAGCTAACTTTACCTGCAGGTTTTCTTGGTCGTTCACCAGCAAGAAGCTCGAGACACTCTTCGGACGCTCCTCCGCCTTCGTCGGACTGATCGATATACTCTCCATTTCTTTCAGCAGTATTTCGGACATTGTTATTTAATTACTCAATACATATTTGTGAGGGCGAAAAGCAAAACGAAAGTTCAACATGACTCCAGTTTGTCCGTCAATCACAACATCAGCGCGTGTACGGCTGACGCTGTGGGAGGAGCCCGGGAGCACGCAGCCAGTGACGTCAGACGCATTGTGAATACGTTTGGTCAGCGTTTTATCCGGTGTATCAGCACCACCGTGTGGTGAAAATGTAGAACAGCACAAAATTTGTCATTCAAAAAAACTTCAAATAGAAGGGGAGAAAGCCAGAAGCATAAAATTAGATGGGATTATAAAGTTATGTGCCCATAAATTCTCTGTGTATTCTGTAGATATTTTAAAGCCTTGATCAATCATGCAAACTAAATTAAATTCAGGGGCACGTTTTTTTTTTCAAACTAAAAAAAAAAAAAGTGGAATATAAAACAGCAACTAATTCATAATGTCTGCAATACACAAGAAATCCAAATTTCCATTTAAGTGGCAGAGAGAGTTTTATTGGAACAGTGCTGCCATGTTGGAGCTGCTTGCTAATGTTCATTAAATATTTGTTAGCACAGATCTATAAATATCACATGTCACTGAATGGCTTCAGAGCGGCGCCACTGCTGCTAACATGACATAGAGAAAGAAATTCCAGCATTGCTGCTCTAACAGTCCTGGCTGAGCTCCATCTTTTCCTTCTTCCTTCCCTCCTTCCTCTCCTCCATCCCTCCTTCTGTCCTTTCCTCCTTCGTCCATTCCTTCCTTTCTTTTGACAGGTACAAAGAATTGAATTAATGGTGTGACTGGTTTAAATAAAGACTTACAATTGAATTAAGCCTTGGTCTAATTTAACACATTTGTTTGCACTTTAAGAAAAAAATTATACAAGGCAAAGGCGAGAAAATATGTAAGTAGGGAGAGAAAGCAGATGGGAAGGAATTTAAGAAGGAATTAAGGAAGTGAGGAAAGGGTGGAGGTTTGAAGAGACTGGAGAGGGTCCCAGCCTTTTCTCTGGGCTCAACCAGGAGAGACAAATGTCTGAAAGAATCAATTATGGACCCACTCCCAACCCATCACCCCTGATTAATGAATAATTAAAGCTTCTCAGTGCAAGGCTACCTAGCATAGATAATATAAGATTAACCATGGACCTATCAACGTGCCACCACTAATATGAGGTTATGTAGACATAACAACTTAATTTACCTTAAAATAAGTAGCATAAACTCGTTACTGAGGGGTAATTGAATGTAATCTAATTTAAATATGATCAAACTTCTTCATTAGAGTTGACCATCTTTATATATTGACTAAATGTTTTAGAACACTTAAATAATCCTAATATATTGAGCACAAAGGTGAGCTGATACCTGGTTTATATCTCACTAAATTTATATCCAAATATATCTCTACTGTCTCTACATGTAAATGTAAAGAAAAAAATAACAATTGAGGATATATTGACATCATTCATCCCTTAAGAATTCTGTTCTATGTATCAATCAAGTTTTCACTACTATGATCTGATGCAATTTTGGCACCCGCCAGTGCAGAGTCAAATCCCACCCATCCTACCAGGCAACAATGCACGGGAGAACCAGGCATCCTCAGACTGACAGACAGAGCTTCAACCCAACCTTAACATAACTGTAGACGTTGTTTTAATATAAATTCAAGCTGGTGGGGAGAAGGGGGGGTTGGTTTTGCCCTTACAAGTCCGAGGCGGGACTGTGGTCCACTTAAACCGCTGTCCCCGCTGGTACTTGTAGTGCGCTCCTCCTCGGCATGTCTCATGTTGACATGCGTAAAAAACTACACTTCCCCAAAGCTGTCACAGAGCGCTCCCGCCTCCTATTGGCTGCTCGCTCCAGCCGCAGCCCCAGAGAATGAATGAAATTGAAATAGCTGCTACATTACATGTACAATACCGGGCTCTGCAGTGTTGCATTCTATCATACTATATCAAAATGGCCACAGCGGTACAGAACCCTCTCAAATCGTAAGTACAACACGTTTCCTGAGCGTTTTGCGCTGTTTGTATTTGTGCATGCTGTCAGTGCAATTTAAGAGCCCCTTAAATTCCCAGATATTTCTCAGCATGATTGCCAGCACATCTTTACATGCAATGCATATTAGCAGAAATAGAGATAATGTCAGCGGATGCGAATCAGCCATAAAGAAAAGTTATATTTGAAGCTGACGGGAGGGCTCTGTTTTCTGGCACCAGGGGATTATTGTGCGCTCCGCTGCAATTCATACAATAATTTCCCTGAGCCAACAGCAGCGTGTGTGCAGGGATATGGAGGAATGCTGGAGGTAGATTTGGGTGACCCGGTATGTCCCTTGCCAGTGTAGCCAGCCAAGATCACGGTCAAAGCCAGGCTGGAGTGGCAGACTGGCCGGAAGGCAGGGAGCTTAGATGGCTTTACAGTACCTGTGTGCACATTTTTGGACAGAGAGGGGGGTAAACAGGTAGGCAAAATGAAGCTCACTGCTCGGTTTTTTTTTTTTTTTGGCTGCAGCGTTACCTTTCCTGCCGGACCTCTCGGAAATATATAGGCTGAGGTAAATACGCTGGTGCACGGCTTCAACTCCGAGACTTGCTTTCATCTTCAGCGCCTATAATAAAGCCTATAATAAAATCTAAATTGCAATCTGGCATTTTACACTTAACGTGCATCCTTACGGGCATTTATCGCCACTAACGGGTCTTAAAACGACTGGATTTCTCGTGAAGTTTCTCCTGTAATGATTCCCTTTGTGTGGATTTTTTGGGGGTCTTTTTTTTTGTTTTTCTGAGACTGGTTTCAGCGGAATGCAGACGCCTGCTGCCCGCCTGGGCTCCCGGCCAAAGAGGTGGCTGATGTGCTTCTGTCAGTGGGTACTTACAGAGATCTAGCCTGGAAAAAAAAAAAACACAATAGCTCCAATATAAACATACAATCGAGGAGTGTTTGGGCACACAAAAGATACGGCTTAGGCAGTTTGAAACAAAGAAAAGTCATAGACCTGTGTGCAAAAACAGGGGCGCACATCGGATGCTGCACAGGTTTCACCTGAGCAGGGATATCTGGGATATAGTCTGACTGTCTGTCTTTCTGTCTGTCTGTCTGTCAGCCTCTCTGTCATGTAGACACAGGCGACATTTCGTGCAATTCCATGAACGACTGCCCCGTACGTGCCTGCTTTAAAGAACACTTTACTGGAGAGAGGAAACTAGAAAAGGACTGACTGGGCAACTGTATGCTGCCCCTCACTGACTGTGATGCTATTTCACTGTTTTTGGGCAAATGAATTTCACTCACAACAAAAGCAAAAACCTCATTAAAAAGGAACCTGAAGATGTTATATTGATAATTCTGAGGTTTAAATAAATCCTAAATAGGATGGTAACTGAGAATGTTGTGATGATGGCACAGGTGGACCGGATGAAGGCTTTAATATTGGACCTCAGAGCTCCTTTCCTCTCCTCTTCTCTCCTCTCTTTTCCCCTCCTGTCCTCTTCCTCATCTCCTGTATGGGATGCTCATCCAACCAGAGCCACACTGTGGCCAGATTGCTCCCAGAGGCCTTCACTGACACCATGTCAAGGGGATTAAATGGACTGATTTGCATGGACTGAGGAGGGGGGGGATGAGGTTGTGGTAGCAGGAGGAGAAAAGAACAGGAGGAGAGTAAAAAGGAGTAGAAAGTAGATGTTTAGAAAGAGACACTCAAATCCAGTCACTAATGAACTGCTGCCCATTTTTCATCAGTGGTCTTATGCTGATTTTTAAATGCTTAAAGTTAGACGAAAACTGGAAAAACCAGACATGCAACAAAAGCAGCAAAGTTGCCAGCCAGACTGAGACCTGCAGGGATGCTGGCACACTGTTTCACTACAGCATCTGACTCCACGTGCAAAAAATAAAACTGAATGTATTTATTACACAAGGCCACAGCAATCAACTCTGCTTTTAACATCTCAACAACTGTATAAATGCCACCGTTACGCAGTATGGGTTTAACTACGTTCCAGTTGCCACAACTGCGATCAGCTTTTAAACAAGTGCCGCTAATTAGCATGTCTACAAACAAACTTGCTATTAGATGCTTACAAATTAAAGAGCCCAGCCAGTAAAAAATGGGCTAAACAACTAGAAAAATGTGGTTCAGTGTCTGCCCTAATACTGTGGCTGGCGGTGCACCGGAGACAATGCCTGTTGTTGTCCCTAAATGTCCTTAAACTTTGTTGAATCTCAGCAATAAATCATAATTAATTCAGCGTATGTAAATTCTGTGGGAAGCAGTTACAATTGTTGCCCATCACCCAGCCAAGACTTCAACGCTGTGTGATAGCCAATTGATGTGTATGTGTGTGTGTGTGTGTGTGTGTAAGTACAGTGTAGGGTTCATTTGTGTGTGTGTGAAGGCAAATCAGTGGAGGAGAGCTGCTCGCTCCAATCTACTGGGCATTTCCCTGTACCAAGCCCTCTCTCCGTTCTATCTCTCTGCTGGATTAGAGACTAGTTTAATCTCTCGTTCTCTCCTCTCTCCTCCATCTCTCTCCCTCTTATTTTTTTTTTCCTCCCTGTCCTCCTATCACCCCTGCTGCCCCAGTCTCTTACGTTCCCTCCCTCCTTCTTCATCACTTTCTCCATCCATCATTCTTTCTCGCCATCTCCCTTTTGTTCAGCCATTTCCTCTCTGTCTCGCTCGGCCCCTCTCTTTTCCATTTTCCTTGTTTTTTCGGCCTCAGACCATCTGAGCTCTCCAAGTCGCTTATCCTCAAACCCCCCCCCCAGCAGCAGCAGCAGCAGCAGCAGTAGCAGCAGCACCCCTGCACTCCACCATGGCTCTTTACATTGTGAGTCAAGTCATGTCACCACTTTAATATTCAGCAAAAAGTACTGTAGGAAATTCTCGGTGCATTTTGTCGGATCTCCGTGAATCTTGTTGAATAGCTTTTTCCCTAAGAGTTCCTTCAGAGAGATTGACTGTAGATTTGAACTTGGGTGTTCATAATCCAACTGTTTACACCAAATTATACCATCCTTTTTTTCTTTGTGGCAATCACAGAATCATACGTTGGTTACGAAGACGTTGATGAAATGAGATGAAGAACAAACCTCCAAACAAAAAAAAATCTGCGTTCACTTCTGATGATCCCTGCTCATGAAGTGGATAATAAAATCCTTAAAAAATGAAAATATCTTTGGAGAAAAGTGCAATTATATTTAATTAACAGAAAGAATTTGACTTTATGACAATCATTAAAGAGTGCAGGTGGCCCATTTTGTGTGTGTGTGTGTGTTGTTTTGAGGGGGAGAAGTGGATGATAATGTGCTGTGGTGTTGGCAGCAGTTGTGGCAGGGCCTATATAATATTATTTCTGCCCTGCCTGACTGAGCCGAGCTAAATGAGTTCCATGTAATAACCGTCTCTGTGTGCAAACAGCCCCACGTGATGGTTGAAACCACAGCCTGAGCATCCATTTCTAGATCTTTCTTTCTCTTTCAATCTCTCCCTTTCATTCCCTCACTCGCTCATTTGTGCGGTATCACCCGTGTAGATGGAGACTCGCAAACACACACACACACACACACGCACAAACACACAATGGGAAACACACACACAGTTGCACTCTCTCATTCCCTTTCTTGCTCTGAGTTCTTTCTTCATTCGTATGGGAGCGAGCCTGAGGTCTGATGTTTTTTAAGGGTATTTCTTTTTCGAGTTATTCCTTTCATCATCCCCTTATTTAGACTTTCTATCTGTTTTACTTTGACTTTTTTTAAATTTTTTTTATTTTTTTAGAAGATAGGATGGAGAGAGACCGAGAGAATGAGAGAGACATAGATAAGTATTTTTAGCTCTATGACCTATTTCTCCAGTGCTACCTAACTGACTGTCAGTCAGCTCCACTGCTTTGGGACCTTGCGTGACTTCCAGCCAGGATATTTGGAATTTGTAGTTTTGTTTGGCTGCAACTTGCAGTCCAAAGGCAAAGGGTGTATCAGGAAGAAGGACGGAATTGATAAACCCTTATTCCTCCTCTCCTCTCCTCTCCTCTCCTCTCCTCTCCTCTCCTCTCCTCTCCTCTCCTCTCCTCTCCTCTCCTCTCCTCTCCTTTCCTCTCCTTTCCTCTGAATGTTATTTCTTCTCTCTTGTCATTCTCCATTTGTATTATTCCCAGTGTTTGTGAGTGTCCACTGGATCACTATCAGGAGTTGTCGAGGGTGGAGTCAACACAAACCAATGGCTGCCTCCCTCTGCAGCACTTTAATAAGGATGCAGACTGAAGGAGGTGGGGGGGGTGGACTAAGACAAACACGCACTCACATGCACACACACACACACACACACACACACACACACACACACACACACACACACACACAAATACACACACACATGCACTCACATGTGCACACCCAGATACAGAGGTAGGGAATCCATCGCCATAATAAGAGGCCATGTGCAGTGGTGATAAATCTCACCTGAAGGAGCTGTTCAGAGGCAGATTGCCTTACCCTGATGTACTGCCCTCAATACACACTGCAGCTGGCTAGGGGCTATATACGCACACCCACACACATAGAGCAGGATTGCATGCACTCACAAATACAAATAGTCAGCATGCATAAATAGGTGTTTGCTAATTTAAGCGTGCACGCAGTTGGCGAAATAAAAACCATGCAAACCCTGAAAACCAAAAAAAACAGGAAACACGCACACATACATATGCAGAGGCCCAGGATTTACAGTTTTTATAGTGACTCCGAGATAACCACACCCAGCAGACGAGGAAGAAGACACACGCAGGAAATGAAATGCAACTCTTCATTAAAATCACACGTAGCAGGTAACACAAAGTACTGACAGAGATGACATGATCTGTTGCATGGCTCTGCCTCTGTCTACCTTTTCCTCACTCTGCCTCTCTGTCTGTCACATCTCTTGTCATGTTCAAATATGCAAACAGTCAGTTATGCACACACATATACACACACACACACACACACACACACACACATACGGCGAAGCAATGCTGTGACAGCGATTCGAGGAAACTGACGTTTTCCAGCTGGTAGTGTGGCAGACGTCCGCATCTGCACACACACACACCAGTCTGTCCATCTGTTTGTCTGTCACTGTCAAACTGAGTGTGTGGCCTCTTTGTCTCTGTGACTGACATGTACTCTCTGTACACACACACGCAAACATAAAGGTATGTCTGTATCTGTTTTCCTAAAGTCACATAGGAGCTGGACTGCTTAGTGTGTGTGTGTGTGTGTGTACTCCTGTGTTTGTCTTATGGTTTCCCCTCTTTACATTGTAAAACTATGTTTTCCAGACAGAATCTCTTCCTCGTACTACATCAGCGTGCATGTGCGAACATGTGCGTGTGTGTGCATGTGCAACCGTGCAGCCTTTCCACATACATTTTAGTCGTCCAGCGCTGCATGCAGAGCAAACACTTTATGTTCCTTGCTGCTGCAGCCCGGCAATCTTCAGAAGAACTGGAAAATGTGTTCACGCGCACATGCACACACACAGAGAGAGATTGGGAGAAGAGAGAGAAAGACAAATCATTTTACTGCGAGAGAGTGAGAGAGAGAGAGAGAGAGGGAGAAGAAATTGAATT